>PVKB01005210.1:0-106124 GCA_004027205.1 Ctenodactylus gundi
GAAGGCTTACAAATCCAATGATAGAGATAGTCTAAGATGACTGCTCAGCCAAGTAGATTTCCCAGCGGGGACTGCAGGAAAACCAGTGAGGTGAGTCGGTTGAGAATCTCGGTTATTTGAAGAATAGGGGCAAAGACTGGAACTTGAAGATTGTTGACTGAAGATGAGTGATGTGCAGACAGGCGCAAGTCAAGATCGGAACAAGTCTGTGATGAAGATCTGTGACATGTAGCAAGTCAGTTGGAGTTCCAGTTGAACCTCCAACATCTGGGTGGGTGCTCTTTCCTCTTTGGTCAGCCCACAAATCCCTCATGATGGAATCCAGGCTGGTTCTCCATTGCCAATGTAGGGGTGGTTCCCAGATCCTAATCCTAATGGAGGTGTGGTTCCTAATCCCCTCAAGTTGACATAATCCCTTCAATGGTCACTATAAGCATGATCTCTTCACCCTCGGCTGTAAGTACTGCTGGTAAAACATATATAAAAATATGCTTATGAAACGTAAGACTCAATATTATTAAAGTAAAGGTAAATCAAGGTCTCAATATTGTTAAGATATTTAAATTAAACCAATATTACAATCCAATCTCAGTCTAAATGTTGACAGACTGTTAACTGTTCTATAAAATTAGCAAACTGAAATTTTAATAAAAATACAGTAAAACTCAGGGAACTAAAGTAACTTTGGAGAGGAATGAGTGTGACTCAGGCTATTTGGTTATCATAATTAAAATAAATCTAATAGAATCTGTAGTTCTTTATTGTGTAAGATGGAAAGTGAAAGCATTGGAGTAGACCATAGAATTCAGAAGTAGGCTACTACGTGCTTGACCAATAGAAGGTGTCTAAATAATTCAACTGACCAAACTTTCTCTTTTCGATTAATTGTTTCTAGGCATCCATTTCATAAATATTAGTAAGAGTATATAATGTACATTTTTCCATTCAACGTTTTGTAGAATAGAACAATTAAAACATTTTTTATACTTTTTTCACAATAAAGACTTAACAAGAATGGTTGCTACTTGGAAGTAGTTTCAATTACGTGCTCTTGCAGTCTAGAGTCCAGTGCTAATGAGGTCCAGGCCAAAGGTCTAGTCCCTACATAGACCAATTAACATTGTTTTGCTCCAGATCTCAGTTTGTGTATCTTACAAAATGACCTATTTATGAAAAGAAAGAGAGATGTTAAAGCATTGATGAGTGAGAGAAATCGAGATAACTTCAGTTGGTTTGCACTAAGGCCATGTCATCACTCCATTCTACCAATATCACAGCTACACTGAGCCAAGACTTTAATAGCTAAACTGACATGTTTGCTTCCAAAGTCTCTCGTTCTGTGATTCGGGTGTTCATGCACCCTTTATCTTTTGTATTATAAGTGCTTTATTGTTTTAGAAATTATAAATTTTCTGTACCTTACATTTGAACACATATATCATCACTTCCCTAAAACACCACCACTGTATTCTCTCAAATTACATGGAAGTTACCTATGGCCATATATTTCATTGTTTTTACTTTTTCAATGCAAATATCCCTCAGAAATTTTCTTTGTATATGGAAAATAAATACTTTGATTATACCTACACAGTTAAAAACACCTTTGCTGACATAATTTTCACAGTCAAATTTATCATTTACTTCTACCCTACTCACCCTGAGGATGTTGATATATCATCTTTGTAGTCACTAAACATATATAGAGAATCAAAATAAGACAGCAAAATGATGCATTTGATATTTCCCAGCAATCCATCCCACGGGCTCACATTTTCTCTGATATTTTTCTCAGAAGTGTTAAAAGTTGAATACTTCTCTGTGTATCTCAACTAACGAAAACAACTAGCATACCTTTCTGTGAAAAATCATATAAATTAATATTTATTCAATTACCTTATTTATGGCATGTTAGACTTTTATTAGTCTCCACAATTTGTTGCCTGAGATAGTGCTTACTACTATTAGAAAACCTATGAAGAGGAATTACTCAGAGAAAGTACACAACTGTTTTTAATGTAATACATATAAAAATTGGATTTTTTTCTGAAAATGGGTTTACAAAATCAAAATCCTATATCAATAGTTTCTGCTAAATTATTATACCATGTATATTACTGAATTTTAAGATTGAAATTAGTAAATAATAAAATATTTATCTTCTAAATACAAGCCCTTAACTATTTCAGTATTTTCTATATTTAACTTACAAGTATTTCTTTAGTAATTGACACTGTTATAATACTAATCATCATCAGTACTCAGGAGTTTGTATATATGAAGGTGAAATCGCACACAGTTACTGTCTCATTTGGCAAAATAGAGGAATGAACAGTTTGAAAAAATCAAACTCTACAATATCATTGCATTTGTCAGTGAGCAATCTTCTTTCAGAAATATATTCATCATATTTTTAGACTTGGTAATATTTAATTATCGTAGCTAAACTATGATAATAGCCATACAACCAGGATTTGCTTTTACCCTCTCTTTATATCAGTAATAAAAATTACAAAGTATATAATTCTGCTAAATATTAATCAAGCATATCATATATATGCTGTGTTTGCATGATTATTCTTTTTGAGCATTTCTTTTTCATAATCTTCAACTTTCTTTGCTTTTTGATTCTTAATAAAATTACAGAAAATTTCAAATTACCACCATCTCAGTGTCATCTGTATCTATAATATGATTGATATACTATAAGAAACCTCTTTTTCTCAACTATGACACTAATGAGAGCTCAAACTTCCAAGGAAGCAAATTTATGTTTCTATTATTATTGCCCTAGAGAATGACTTACAGTTTGTTCAAAGATTTGCATTTTTCTCAGTTCCAAAAAATAACCAAATTTTAAAAATACATATAAGGTTCATTAATGTAAAAGAGGTAACAAGTACTTGAAGTTCAATTTTATAAAATTTTTAATATTGATTTCAGAAAGTTTGAATAAATACCTTACCAAATAACTCACATTTCTTGTACAGTTACTATTTTGTATAATTTGTCTGTATCAGTATGTCTAAATCGATTTGCATGATTTTACAAGGAATCTTTGCTATTTATCATAGCTGAACAAATATTTGTAAATTAAACTTAACAGAACACTTTACTATGTGACATACTTGCAGCAAGAATATGGTGTCTTTGCGTTTTTACTATTGCCTTTGGGCTTTTGGTCATTTTTCTTTTTTCCAAAAATATGTTTCTTTTGAGGTCATGATGTAAGAAATCATTGGTAATGAAGATGAAATTGACTATAATGTTTCTTGAGTTGTCATCAGGGCATTTTTGATAGTCCTTATTCCAAATGCTTAGCTTCATTTAATGCCGGTCTCTATGACAACTATTCTTTCTTTTCCTTCATCTTTGGATTTTCGCTTTTGTCTGGTGTCTGGAGTCCCTTTCAATTTGACATAATTCTGCATATTTAACATCTTTTCTGTTGCCATTTTCCCCTGTTTTTCACCATGGAGTTAACTAAAAGCCACAAGCAGTACACACGTGACAGCCTGAGCATCAAGCTGCCTTGAAATTTCCTCCCACAGATTAACAATTCTAAGGTCCTTATCCTCAATTTCAGGTTCAGGTGTCAAAGGCTGCCACACTTTTTTTTTCCAGAGCACAGAATGTGCTGCCTTTAGGCTGACTGTCATTAAGTCCCATGTCCCATCTGAAACCTCTTGAGCCTAAAATTTTCAGTCTATACTTCTGTCAGCATTATAGTCTTTTGAGTTCTAATTAGAATCTCCAATCAAGCTCAGATCACAGCATTCTAAGGCCACTCTATCCAGGATCTCCACAACCTTCTAAACCACTGCCATAAAACTGTTCCAAAAGTTTCAAACCACATTGTCAGGTGAAATCACAGCAAGGACTCTACTTCTCCGGCACCATACAGAAACAAAGAGAAAGAGCACTTCACCAAAGCAGTGGAAACTCTACAGGCTCCAGAGTAGGCAGCATTCTGGAGATTGTTTAGAGTTATTTTGCTTCTCATCTTAACCAAAACAATTACTTTTTTGAGGTACAAAGCAAAAATTTAAAAAAATAAGCCGCATTAAATTCCAATTTCAGTTTCCCAATCAATTTGGAATATGATATTGAACTGAGTCTTAAGCATAATAGTTCTATGTCTTACCAATTAAATTATTTATTAGATACTGCTTTTGAAAAATGGTAAGCCTTGGCTCTTTGTAAAGGCTTACCATTTTCGCTCTGTGTTCATGATATGAAAATTATTAACCAAATAATTTAAAGTTTGACATGAAAGTGAATACTAACAATGATTTATAAAACTTTAATTAAAAAATATATAACCAGAGATATTTCAAAATTAGGCAAAATCTGTAAAATCAAAAAATCAAAACATATATATATATATATATATATATATATATATATGATAAATATTTTAGAAGTAATGTTTAATAGCTCAAATAGTTTACGATCCTGTTCGAAGTAACATCCTGGAGAATATAAAACTATCCCAAATTAACAAGGAAAGTTTTGTGGTTACTTTCATCGTTCTTTAATATTGTCATTTTCCTATGATAAACCCAAAAGAAAACTTAAATATTATCATTGAAGGACAGAAAAATTGTCTACATTAAAGTGGATATTTAAAAATTTTCCTGAGTACACCAGTCAAGTTCAAGCCAGCCAAAGACAGCAAACCCAGTGATCCCAGTTATAAAGGACTATGGCTGAGCCAATTGGTCCTCACATCTGAAATAGATATTGTCACCCTTAGGATCTCATTTTCCAATGTAGTGCTGTGTGCGTAGTGAGCTGAAAACACTGTAAATTCGCTCAATTGATCCACATGTCATGATGTCTGAAATTGAAGTTTAATTATAAAGCTCTGTTTATTAGTGTTGAGTTACTTTCTCTTTCCATGTCCTTTGACAAGGAGTGATGCTGATGTTTCCTTATTTCACAGGTAGCCCAAAAATCACTGCATACCATCTGCTTAGAAACTCTGGGGAAAGCAAGGGTTCAAGCTGCCGTGACTATATTGGATACCTCACTCAATCTCCCACTCGATCTGTTTTGATTATACAGAGAGAATGCGAATTGGATTGAAGGATTGGAAGGGAAGTTTACAACAGTGAAGGAAAAACCAGGACACCTTGCATTATGGGTGGTCTGTTCACCTCTGTTATGTGTTTACTTGTGACTAAAGTTTTTCATGTTTGTAATGTGAAGTCTATCGACTTTCTGAGAGAATTACTCTGGATCGGAAAGATCTGCTTTTGAAAAAATATAGGTAGGCAAGTCCATCACCCTCCATCCACTTCTGTGGCCCAGCAGAAGGGAAACTAAATACCAGGGAGAAAAAGAAGAAGCAAGGCCTTGGTGAAACACAGCAGATATAATGAAGTGAAATCTTCAATAAAAAATTAACAAATTCCAGAGAAATGGCTCACAGAATACATAGATACATAGTGGTTTGTTACCAGCTACATAAAACTGTGAGTCACTCACCCTCAGTGTTCCAGACATTTTGATTGCAACCAGATTCACTGCCCAAGTCGATGACACTGAGTTTGTTGATAGGCAATAATAGAACTTCTTTTTTATCCTGCTGGCATCAGAGGACCAAAATTAATTCACATCCATGGAGGAAATCTTTCAGAAAACAACAGCAGGTGATTTTGAGGAATACATAGCCTTCTTTGCTTTTGGCCATCAGGATGAGAATTTAATGTGGGCTCTTGTTCTCCAGTCCCAAGCTTTCATTAGGTAGATGATCCAAAGTGTCCCCCATAGGCTCAAAGGTCACAAGTCTTAGATTCAATAATTCTGTGTCCTGTGTCATCCCGCTTGTGACAATGAATAAAACTTTACTCTAGAGCATGTGTGCCAAGAAAAGCTTTTGGGTATTTTGGAGCGGGAGATCCACAGTGACTGGGCTTTTTAGTAGTGAAGAAAAAAATTGACTCATCTCTTTGAACCTCTCCCCTTCTCTGTCATGCCTTTCAACTTTTAAGTCTTAACTTTTATCTGCTGTTTCTTTGGGTATTAAAGATCAAATGTGTGCACCTGGCACCTGACCACCCCGCACATCAGCATTCTTTTAGTGAGGACCAAACCTGCAGTTCATGCAGAAAGACACTTAACTTAGCAAACTATAGCTTGCCCTCTGCCTTTAAGGCAAAAAGCTCGACAGTGATGCTTGGATCATTATCCAATCCATCTCTCACTGATAATTTTGCTTATGATAAATAGCATCTTACAAAATGAGGAAACTGTGTCCTTTCGATTTTCTCATTCTTTTGGCAAGTAGATATATCTATTTTGACAAAACAGTTGTTAGTGTGTTTGGGGCTTTTGTCAAAATGTAACTTATATGCCACAGGAGCATTTTAACTTCCCAGTCAGATTTTGTCAATTGGATGGAAGTCCATTTGAATTGAGCAAATGCTAAGGTGGGAAGCACAGCTTGACAAAAGAACACAGAACTTCCAAAAGTTATATAACCAGTGACATCTCACCTTTCCTGGGGGTGGGGGGGGGAACCCTCAAATATTCTTTTGGGAGAGGCATTGCCCTTTGATTTTGTCATTCAAATAAAATTTTATGTCTCAAGGAAGGTTATCATTTATGATTATTAGGAAACTCAAGTAAAAAAGCTTTGGAGATTTCTCCAAAATGAAGCAACCCTTAATTTCTTAGGAGAGCTTCCTGTAAGAATAAATAACTTGTTATTTCTGAGATACCAATGAACAGTTATTTTCATAATCAGAATCATTTAATTTCAGATGTTGATACAGGTTTTTTCAAGACATTAGATAAAGGAAACAGGGGCACTGCATGATCCGTGGAAGGCACTTAGGTGAGCTACATCTCACGACTGAGAGTGGTAATGGATGACAATTTGCCCCAGTTTCCTTCTTGGGGACCAAGATACAGTCTGTAAAATCACTAGCATATTCTTCCCTGACTTGAATAAAGCCTGCAAAGAATTAGAAGGATCATTGTAGAAACCTCAGAAGAAAAGTTTTTGGCTTTTAAAAGCAGCTCCCAGGAATGAATGCAGTTGATCGTCCAGGTGCATCTGGATACTGGCCGGGCATGACTTAGTCATCCACAACTAAAGGTTAGACTCAAATACTACTTGGGAATTTGTTTTATGTTAGTCTTAATTAAGTGGTTAGTGACCAAAAGTAATGAATTTAGTTCTGGCTTTTGTCAAGTAGGTTAATCAGAATGACATACTTGGTGTCCCTCTCATGGGAAAATTTTCCAGAAAATAAGTCAGAGCAACAACGGGGGGCAGACATGGCTTTGAGAAAATTCTCTGTACTAATACTTTGACTATGTTATTGCTGTGAGTATTGAAATAAATACTTTTAGTTTCCACAATGTATAGTCAAGAAAAATTCCTGGTCTTGGGAAAATGTAGCTAAAAACCCGTAAAAATCTGAAGAAATAGTATGTATAATTAAAAAGTTATAAATACACAATCTAAAAGAAATGAATGAATTGCAGGCAAGTATATAAATTTCATTCAATTCATAATAATACAAATAGTCACATTACTGGATGTTATATCCACTGATATTTATGAAAATGCAAAGAAACAAATACTACTTCTGACCTCCAAAATATGTTGAAGTATTACTATAGTAAAATTAGTAATATACATCTAATACTACTGGAATATAAAACAAGTTCCGTCACCATGAAAAAGACAAATAACACAATTTAATAATTTTGCAGACACAAGATATTCTTGGTAACTCTTCTTCCATTTTGACAAACTTAGAAGAACTTGAGAACCTGTACAAGAACTGATATTATTATGAAAACACAAAGTAGCTTTGCTGTTAAATCTAAAAGAAAAATTGAATGTACTTAAATGGATATTAAGAAGCAAATGTTCATGTGATATATATATATATATATATATATATATATATATATATATATTAATCAATTGAATTAATCTCAGGATGATAATAATTGCTTAAAGTCAATTTTTTTAAATGCACACAATTTGACACCATTTAAATGTACATTAAGTAAAAAATAGTGTCTCACTTAGAGATAAATGTGTGCACAGTAAAACTTTGTCTAACTTGTCCTTAAAAACCTGACGAAATGCATCTGGGTAGAAATTGTTATGTTGTAATTTGTAAGAAGCTATTGAAGTGGGGAAGAATCCAATCAAGGAAGGATTCAGAAGTTGATATTTTTTAACTATACTCATATTTTGTTTCTCAAAGACAGTGACAAGGCAGCAGTTTGTTGGATCTGTAAAAATTAGAAATAAAAATATTTTATCCCAGTGGAATGTACTGTCTATACTGTTTTTATATAAAAGGTAAAATAAGAATTGTGACGAAAGCCAACATCCTGTGTTTTAGTAAACATTCTGGGAACACAACATTCAGTAGACTTGGATCCTTTGTTCATTCTGTCATTCACCAGTGTGATTTTGGGGTGAATCGTCACTTAGCTGTATTTTCTCACATTTTTCAGCTATTTTATTGTGGGTGTTTGGTACTACTTTCAAATATGAAGTTTATGTTCTTTCAACATTTAGATATCAGCTTTTTCCAAGAAGTTCTTTGAGTAAAAAGAAATGTACTAAAATAATGAGAAATAAAAAGAAATCTACTGATATTTGGGGGATGGAGGCAGGGGTGTGGGGCCTTGGCTCAGAACACTTTATCTCCACAGGTAGTACTGTTTCTGCTCTTGTCTAGAACAGAGGTAGAAAGTCAAAGGATGTGCAACAAAGAGAACCCCAGCAGGGCAGAGTTGGGGGTGGGGGGGGGGGGCTGATACCAATGGTGCCACGGGTCTAGGAATTAGCAAAACCCAGTTTTCATTTTGGATCTCCAATACTTTTATTGGTTCATGCAAGTTGCCTTCTCCTTGAAAAAATCCAATTTCATTCAATCCACTGAGATTCTAATATACATTTATAAGATCGTTAAAAAGATTAAGCAAAAAGCTGTAAAACTGGCAGAAGATTGGCATATTTGGACATTATAGGAACAAAAATTATGACTTTTAACCCCTTTTGTACTGCCAGCCTGATGCTTTGATCCCCTAGCCCAATTTGTTCTCAGGAACAGGCTTTATGTAAGTGTTGAAAAGGCTTTGCTTTCTTGATAATACTTGTATTAGCCAAGAAATGTTAGAATTAAATCAATTAGCAATAATTACCTGACAAATGAAGGATACAATATGATTCATTGTGTGGTGCAAGAAAATGCTCAAGAAAAATGAATTAGGCTTACAATAGCTAATTATCATAACTAGTAGACTTATGATAGCACAGCCTATAATAGCTTGGCCATGGAAAATTTCAAAATTTGTATCAGCAGATCAATGAATGAAGAAAACACGGTATACATATATATGCAATGGAATACTATTCTGCTATTAAAGAAGTTACATTGAGCTATTTATAGAAATATTGATGCCCCTGGAGACCATTATGCTTTGGGAAGTGAATCAAACTCAGACGATTCAAGATCACTTGGTGTCTCTAAAATGAGAAATTTACAGGACGAATGAATAGGTGAAAGAAATAAACAAGAATTACGTTAACGTGGGGGAAGATGGATTTGTGGAAAGAAAAGGGCAGGGTTGACAAGAAAAAGGAACGTGACTGACGTCGACATGTTATGTGTGTGCACTAACTTTTTGTCTTCCGTGTATATCACAAATACATGCTAATAAAAAGAGTAACTCATGGGAAAGCTACACCATTTAAAACACCAAATAATATTTTTAAAAGTTTAAAAATAACATAAAAAGGAGGCAGGATGCATTCATTCAGTGCTTATAAGTTACAATGTCACTAAATCCTATAATATATTTTGAATTTCTATGTTCATATTAGGTATCTGTCTTTTTTAGAATGATGATGATGATTACATTGTTAATCACAGAGTATTAAGAAGACATTATCAACATTTAACATAGGTGAAATTATTGAAAGAGGACATCACACCTCTCTGTGTGAGGTTACCGGTCACATGTCATGCCATTTAACAAAATAAAAATAATCAGGTTAATAACAAGGTAACTGCTTAGTTACTTTCTTTTCATTTTGAATCAGTACCCAACACCTACAGCTTAAGGACGGAACGGTTTATTTTAGCTCACAGTTTCAAGAAGGTCACATTCTTTTCATGGACAGGTGGCAACAATGAAAGAACATGGCAAAAGTTTAGGTGGGGGCAGCTTTTCATGGCATTACAAACAGGAAGCCAAATGTAGTCCCAATAGGAAGAAACTAGCGTATTTTCTTCAAAGTCCTGTTCCAGCGATTCACCCCTTCTGGGACCAGTCTCATTGTTCTGTCACTTCTAGGTGTAAGCACCTAATTCATCACACCAGTAGTCTAATCTGCATGCCTGTCTTCTACCACATGCCTATAATCCACTTCTCTTGACCAACTCCAATCTCCTAACTAGTACATGGTTGCATATTTAGTCTATAACATTCAAATACATGAGACTTTTTGGGACATTTCATATGCAAACTACAATAGTAATAGTGTTGTTCATTTGATTTGTTTCATCTCATATTCCAAGTGTTTGAACATTCAGGCTAGTTACAATAACAGGGAACCTAGAACTTCTCCATAAGTCATATAAATCAGGAAGGATTTATCACCAGATATTAAAACAACTCTAGTAACTATTTCATGAAACTTTAAAAATTAATAATATGTGTCAGTTAAAATACTGAGACAAGTTTTCAGGGTTACTTATTGGTATTTTTAGACATGACAGATGAGATATTATCTGTAATGTTGGAGTTATCATGAAGAATGAGTGATTTATTTTATGTGAGAATGTGGTATATCTTTGTTATTTTCAAACATAAATGATCATTTTTAAAGTTTATGCTAATACATCTAATGCTGACTCAAAGTCAAGCTATAAAATATTTGTGAAAATAATGGTCCATGTACTTCCTGTATACATGGTATTTTTTAAAAAACATGTAATTATCAATTTTCATATGTCCATTCCATAAAGTTATGACACATTTGTTCTTTTTAGTACAGGCTGATAGTTAAAATGCAGCCTTAAATATTAGGCAGAATTGAAATCTTTCATCAAAACTTCAAAAAGCATTACTTCTGGTAAGCAATCAAATTACTACTACTTGAGTTTCCACACTTCCAATGTTAAAATAATGTATTATATTTTTTGAGATGTTCTCATCATTGCTATAAAATATATTGATAGAACTCTTCTAAATTACTGTAAATATATTGGATGTAGTAATCAGATCATATTAATTATATTACTTATCTTACTGTTATTATTATTACTATATGGGTACAGAATTCTGCAGATGATAAACGTACATTATTATGCTATTGTTAAGGCTAATCTTTTTTTACAAATTATATAAATATAAATCTCTTGATTTTCTTCTATTTTTATAGTTTAATTAACTATTGCTCTTAGAACCTAATTTTTTGTAGAGATAGGAAGTAGGAAGAAAGCATGACTAAATAGATTTGCTAAGTTATACTTCCTTTATTTCAATTTCCATTTAAATTTGAGATTATATAAAAATTAATTATTCCATGAGACTCACAGAATTCAGGGGCATTGAATATCATTCCAGTCTTGATTAAATCTAAATACAAATCTAGCTGAGTTGTTTTTGATGCTGCTTCATCTGAGTGCTTTATAAGGAAAATTTACCTTTAACTAAAGGAGAAATATCCCAGCTTCGGATTGTAGAAATTATTACTGGGCTGTGGCTAAGAACACATTCTAATTTGAAAGATGGTAATACAAATTAACCTCACCTTGATAACTTGGGAAGTGGGAAGGTTACACTGAGATAACATATCGCAACCTAGTTTTATCTCAGGACAATGCTGGAACATAGTAATTCTACTAGTTGTGTATTAGACAGCGGCGGTAAGAATGAATCGTTTGTTGCAAAGTAAGTTCATGAAACCCAGAGTTTTCTGTGCTTAGTTTTGTCCATACAGTTATGACAACCTCTCAAAGAATCCACTTACATTTTGTCGCTATTTTATTTACCTATTGGTAGCCTGCTGGGTATCTAAATCAAGAACCTTCTTTTGAAAGCAAAGCAAAATGGCTACATGTGAATTTTTTAATTTTCCAGTTCCAAAGTTTAGAAGAACCATTAAACATGCAATAAATTTTAATTTAAATTGAAATCCACATCTGTGTTTCTTGTAGATGGTCTTTCAGGGAACCGAATCTAATATAATTTCTTCACTTATCTAATCATATTGAAGGGCTGTTTCGCCCAACCTGCTAACAGGAGAACGCGTTATGAAGAGGAAGATGATGTTATGTCTTGGATGTTCCTGGGTGTTCTGCTGTTCTTTGGCTGTGAGAAGCAGTGAATCTTAGATGAAACATGCCCTAGTTTGTTATGGCTGTGGATAGAAGTACAGAAGGAAAACTGAAATGAGAGCTGTGGTGTGAGATGGAGGATCCAAGACAGGACTACTACCCAAATAAGTGCATATGTTGCGTTGCTCAATTCTTAGGGACATTTTCACACTTGTTAAACCTTGGAGCCCTCCCCCTGTATCCTGTCTCCCAGACAATGTTTCAATTTCTCTGTATTCAAGGTTTGAAAAAGTGATTCCATGGTAATCCAAAAAGAAATGCTATCCTTTCATATTTCTTGATTGAGGATTATTCTACCATCTTTCAAGGATGGGGATAAAAGCCTTCATCCTCAAACGTCAAAGACATTGACACTTTTCTAATGGGATAAGCAGATAATTATATTTTAGAAAGTTGGAGAGGACAGACAATAGCACTATAGATAGATAGGTAGGTAGATAGAGAGATGTAGACTGTCCCAAAATAAAGAATGATATTTTCTTGTGATGATTATCAATGATCACTAGGTATATATTAAGAATAAAATTATATGTAACTCAATGAGCAAAATATAAAATCCTAAAGTTCAAACGTTGTCATCCCTCTTTTCTGTCCTGTGATTGTACCTAAATCACTGATGCTGCAAATGGGCTCATTTTCTCACTAGGTCCAAACATTGATGAATGCAAAACATTTCTCCCAAAACAGTCATATCCACAAACTATTTCAAACACAACTTTAAATGTTTGTTTTATTTGCACCTGGTTACATTCTTGTATATAAGGACAAAATCCTGAGTAAAACCTTTAGTATTATCACACACAAAACTCTCAAAACTCTCATTAATCTTAAAAATTAACCCATTGGGTTTTCATTTTCAACAGGTAGAGTCTTTTAGTTACATGTTGATCTCTGTATAGCTTACTACTTAAATACTATGTGCTACTGTAACTTACTGATATATATATATATATATATATATATATATATATATATATTCATATATAATCTTGATAAACAAGCTTAATCTTACTATTCTGCCACAGTAATAGAAAGCAGTCTAATGCACACCTCACACCTAAAATGAGCTTCATGGAGGTAAAACACTACTTTCTTTTCTTTGGTTGTTTTTCTCTTGGCTTTATTTTTTTCTGAAGTTTAGGGAAGGTTGCAGTGACAGGAAGGATGCAGTGACAGGAAGGCACACTGAGAAAACTTTAGAACACATTCTGTAGCACATATGAATTTCCAGTCATTAAAATAAACTAAAACACAGTCAAAAGATCATATATTGCATGATTCCATTTACATAAAAGTTTGGAAAATGTGGTGTAATATGTAGACATTAGCAAGTTTATCTGTAGTTTCCTAGACAAAAAAAGATTCTTAGAGAAGGAGAATAAGGATGATTACAAGGGAACAGAATACATTTTGAGAAAGGTAACTTCACTTGTTATATTGATTTGTTTTGTCAGTACTGCACTTACACATATGTCTACTTTATGAAACTGTACATTTTATTAAGATATACAGTTAATTTTACCTTGGCTATTTATTAAAATAGTCACTTTTTGATAATAAAAATTTTAAAGCAATTAAAAGAATAATCAAAATAATTACAACTAATATTATGAGTGCCTGCCTTTGAGGTGCATTAAGCAACCAAAACTAAAAAGTTGAAAGGAAGAGAACGTTTTTATTACTCAAACAATGTTTCCAAACATTCTAAACCACTTTCCCAGTACTACTAAGGTTTTGTTTCTCTTATTATTATCAAAATATAGGCTATTTAATATCAAAATAATATTTAAAACAACATTGTAATACAGAGGTTATAATCATGCTTTAAGACAGTTTCTATATTTTATCTGAACATTTTAATGACTATTCTTAAACAGTTCGGGTTTCTTCCATGTAATGAATAGTTGCAGACTACTTATTATTCTAGGAATTTGCTTCTGATTCTCAAACTTTTATATCTGAAGTACACTAATAGAAAAAAAATATTTTTTCTTATCCTGTAAGCTTAATGTTTCTCTGACTTTTCTAACCAAATATGAGAAAAAATTATAACAAAATTATTAGCCAATTTTGGTAACTTGAAAGGTTAAAGTGACTTTGAGCAGAAAATGGAATTTGCCTTAGGGCAATTCAAATTAGTTTATTGGATTCTAGGCATCTTCCATTGATTTGCATTTGCTTTCTTACTGTGCTTTTGAAATAATGTTTTAGAACACTGACAGTAAATCTTCCCTCATCTCAATATATGGTATGTTAGGATTTTTAACAAAATCAACGACTCATCCATCAAAATATGAATATGTTATATAAAAAGTGTCTATATGTGTGTGAGCAATTTAAAATGTTAAACTCTCAAAGTTGGAATTCATGGAGAATTATGGTTAGGTGGTCCTTCCTGTAGTGCTATCATGCTTATTTAAAGGAATATCAAGAAATATTTTCTAAAAAGAACTATGGAAAACATGATATAAAAACTTGTAGGCCTATTCATTTGCAGTACTTCAGTGCTTAAGAGAGTAAGTTTCCTGACCAGCAATTTCATTAAGCATAAAATGGAAACATTAAAAATGCAAATCTTTAGGCCTTAATTTGAACCTAGTGATTCAAAATTTCTGTGTTTTACCTGCAACCCTAATGATTAGGATCGAATCGAGTTTGAGAATCACTCTACTAAAAAAAACAGCATTACTAACAACAAAATATGTATATTTTTATTTTTTTAAATTTACTTAGCTTTTCTTGAAGCAGAGTCTCACAGGCGGTGGTTGATGCTAGTCCTGAACTCACTAAGTAGTGTACTGTGGCTTGAATTCCTGACAATCCTCTTGCCTCAGGTTGTCAAGTGCTGGGTTTACAGGCGTGCATCACCACACCCAGCAACAACTGAAAACTTATGAAAAGACTTAAGAAAATGTGCCCACTTTTGACAAGAACAAGTGATCTCTGTGAAGAATAGAGGCTGGCATGCATATGTACACATACCTAAACTGATCTTCACAACACTACACACCATGTAAAAATCTCTGCTATGATATGTGTGTTAGTAACATTAAATTCACATCTCAGACTGGAGTTGAACCTAATTGTTTTTTCTTTAGACGTTTTTATAGATATAAAGTTGAATCAGAATCCCCAGGCGGCACTTTCAAGATTTTAGCATAAAAGTAGCCTCTGTCTCCCCACAAAAGGTGTCTAACCAACCTGAGGTTTGTGTCTACTGAAATACCCAAGAAAGAAAGTTTCTACTCTCTCAAATTTCAACACTTGTTTTCCAACAAAGCACGGTAAGAATGCAGAACACGAAGGTGAAACGATTGGAACTCCTATCAGAATAGATCAGTGTGTTGCAGAGACAGAAAACGCTACAAGCTCCCAGCTGGGAAAACTTGTAATTGCAACCAGCCAGAACATTGATATAGAGATAGCAAAATTACTAACAAGGGAAAAGGAAAATTTAGGAGACAAAGGGAGGAAGTGTTTTCCTATGTATGACAAGAACTCTAGTAAATATGACAAAGTGCGCGTCAAGAGCAGAATGCTGAACTGGCGTGAAGAAAATATAAAATTGATTATGACGATGACAAGCCACATAAAGTGCCATAATAACAACACAGGAACTCGTTTCAAATGCAAGTAAAATAAAAACATTCTCTCAAATTAAGGGGAGAAATGTGAACGAAACAAAACTTCTTGCTTTGGGCAATTCTGTAACCAGAAACTATAGTCAAAAGCAATCAAAACTAATAGTACCATTATCATAACGGAGGGATGCATATGGCCTTAGGGATTTCCTCAGTATATCAGTCTCCAGCTTCAGCTCCTGTAACATCAGGAAAGCAGCAATCTAGGAGCTAATACCCCATTACAGCAGAATTCAAACAAAGCTATGCCATAATTTCATTTCTAAGCCAAGAAATATCCCTTCCTTGATTCAGGCATACCAAAATACAGGAAGACAGAAATACATTTCGGTGATGTATTCACTATTGTAACTTTATACATATTGATGGAACTCAAAAATGTATCATTATAGTTCATTATTATTAATGAAGTCTTGTTCTAAAGTCAGAGAATTAAAGGGATCAAGAGGACTAGATCTCATTTGCAATGATTATCCCTGGAAAGTGGTTCAGTTGCAGATGCGCAGAAGAGAAGCCACATCTACGCGATTGCTAAATAAATACAAGTAAGTACAAAGGCCTAGATTGTTCTGCAAATTTCTCCAACTAGCTAGATTCAAGATTTAAAGGAAATGACAGTTTAGTTTATTAGTGGTAGATATAAACAGAGTAATATATATCTGTATAAAGCAAGCCAGCATTGTTAATACAGGTGTTTGTGAGTATCACGGGTTCTTCTATATGATCTTAAAATCAACAGCCCAGGAAGTACTCAGGAAATTAATAATTAAAATAGTATGGTAAACTATCAGATCTTTAAAGACAAGGGCTCTTATGATTCTATATACATAGAATACATATGCAATCTACAGATAAATAGAATATATACTGTTTTGCTATTTGAGTGTATTTCTGTTTCACATTTAGTGCTGGTTTTGTTTTGTTGAGGTCATTTTGCCTAACATTCACAAGCACATTAAATCTGTCACTTACATTTCCAGATAGGAGAAAATAACTTGTTAATATTAGAAGACAACATTCTACCCTCTCAAACTTTCCACCGCCTCTTTCCTTCTCCTGTTTCCTCCCCTCTCTCATATCTGTCTCTTTCGCGTACTTGTACTCTGGGTTGTCAGCGTGGGTGGCAGGCAAAGGATGTAAAGTAATGATGATTCAATGTGTACCTGCACTGATTTCTCCTCGTGACTGTGACGGTTGTGTTTCATAAAGATAAACTGCTAAAAATTGTTTGGGAGGAGAAAAAACATAAAAAGAGAAAATTCTAAATACAATCTTAGCTATGAGGAGTTTTTATTTTGAGGGTTCAAAATTAAGTGTGCAATGGGTGCTCATAGTCATTTCCAGGATTTTTCACACTGTCCATGTGTGCACTCTTCAAATAAATTGATTTAAGCTTGTATTTGGGCATTAAATTTCTTTTTCTAAACCCCTTGAGTTCATATAGCCTCATTTTTTTTGTGGAAGAGAATACTCCAGTCAATTTTTTATGACAAATGCCAAAATATAACAATAACTGAAGCAAGAACAAAGTCCAAATTCTTATCAAACTAGTTTTATAACAGTGTTTTCTGTGACCAAGCAGATTTTCTTACCCATAGCTAAGTTTTGGCTCTATGTTTCTCCTTCTAGGATGAAAATATTAAGCATTGGTAGAAGGTAATGTGGTCACCACTGGCTTCATTTCTCAGTCACCAGTACTTTGTGTTGGTCTGTGGATTTCCCTCCACTCTTACCATATACCACGTTTTTTTTTTTCATACATAGAGTAAATAACATATATGTGAAAAGCCACACTATAGCCTAACTTCAATCTCTGTTATTATCATGTGTTTTCAGGGGAGATATTTCTTTTTCTTCTGCATTGTTATATGTACACACTGTCAATATTTTGCTGAAGTTTCTTTACTTTCTTTCAGGCATTCTGATCCTTTATTCCAATAAGTGTTCCTTCCTTTTCTATCCACTTTAATAGCTATTTGTATTTTCAGCTTGTAAATCCCAAAGGAACACTTTATGAAGTCATGAGATAACAGAAGCTTAGAGTTAGAGGTTCTAATTCTGACAATGCCAAACATAAGCAGTGTTCATTTTAGGAAGCCTCAACCCTTGTGAATCTCAGTTAACTATCCACAGACTACAGATAATATTACCAAGTTGTGAAAATTAGATATGCTGTGTTCCATATTGGGAAAAGAAAGAGATATATTATGATAAAAGATGTCTGGAATGTTAACAAAAATGATTATGTTCTGTGATGTTTAAATGCGAAAGAAATACTATGCATAGAGTTTATATGCTAATGATGTAAGTATATTAGATATTAAAATATGCTATGCATTAGATATAGTTGGTTCCCTAAGGGTTCATGTTGTGTAAGGTGGATCTACATTATGGTGATGTATAGATAGCACGGTAGCACGTAATGGGAGATTTAGGTCATTAGAAGAGTGTTCTCTGGTGAGATGAATGTACTTCCTGTGGGATCTTGACATGTCACAAGAATATTTGATATAAAAAGAGCAGTCTTGTTTTTTCTCCTTTCTCTGACTTCCTGACTGGAGACACGATTGCTTCCTCTTGAAGGAAATAGTATCATTTTCATGTTATCTGCCATGAATTCTTCGTCAGAGGGAAGCAAATTTTCATGATATCTTGAACTACCAAAATAAATAAATATCTTTATTTTTTTTCCATTGACCACTATTAGTCTCAGGGATTTTGTTTTATTCGCAAAAACTGGAGTAATATACCAACTAAGGAAAGCTATGAATTTTCTTTACATTTATTATCTATTTTAAGAAAGATATAAAATGATAGCTAAAAATAATACCAAAATTATAATATTAAAAAATTAAAGAAACATATAACTGGGTCATGGGAAATCAACATGTAGGTATAAATTCAAATAAGTCATCTCAAAAAGATAGTGTTATCCACTGGGAAAAAAAACCTAGAAAAAATAATAATATAATATTTAAAATAAAGAAAAATTGAGATGAATTTAATAACCGATTCATTCGTAACATAATAAAAATAAATCTGAAGATGAAAATAGACAACGTATTTAAGAACAAATCGACACGTACAAAAAAGAAACTCACAAGTTTACACTTTTTGCAATGTGAACTTATAGGGAGCAACATCTTGCCTTAAATTCTCCTTTCTAAAAATTTATATATAGAATAGATATATGAAGATCTTCTTTGGTTCACTTTTTCAGTCAAAGAGTAAACATCGCAAAATAAGACTGTAAAGAATGATCTATCCTTGAGTGAACGCTGTCCTGAGCCATCAGCTTGACATTTTTGGGTTAAGTAGCCTGATCCAAGAACATTCCTGAGGTCACCTCTGTGAAAGAAGAACAATAATTACTTTTGACAGATCTCCAGGAGAATGCCAAAATCTCCACCAGTGAACTATAGAGTTTATCCCACAGAATACATAGCTTAGGTATTGAATAATGTGTTTTAGGTCTTGTGGCATACTCAAATAAAAAGAGAGAAAAGTTGCAAAGGCATAAGGGAAAGGAACTAAAAAACAAAAGTTCAAAAACACTGAATGTTTTTGTCCAAACTCTGCTTGAAAGAAAATCAAAGTTATGTTGTATTGAAGTAATAAATTAAAATAAGTCAAAGATGTATAAAATAAAACCAATTGAAGACAGACATACAGAACAAAACAATTGCATGCAGGTCTCTTTATTTATCTTCTGATCCATATCCCTACTTAAAACTAAGGAATTCATTGGAATAAAATAATTATGAGACTAAAGGAGTAAATAAAAGAAATATAAAAGCATATTAGTATCATAGAGAGAAGATTAGAGCAAAAAACTAACAGCACAGAACCCCATGATGCAAAAAAGCCAACCTCTTCTTTCCGACTGACAAAGAAATGTCTTGCTGCAGCTGACGCCATTCCTCAGTAGGTACTCTGAAGGTTGCTGGAAAGTTTTTCAAATTTGTCAACGTCTTCTGGAATATGTCGTTTGCATTTTCTGTCTGTCCACATCACTGCAAGTGAGTATAAGAACCTAATGATTTCCTGATTGATTTGGTGAGGATGAACCAAAGATAGGTACCTTAGGGCAAGTCCACTTGACGATCAGCTATGCGGCTTCGAAGGCCCCAGTCTTACCCGAGCATGTCAGGGCTATAGTACATGTCCAGTTTTAGATATTTACAATCAATGATGGAGAATGTATATAATGAGATCTTATAAAAGAATACTATAAAATAACTTTAAAGAGATTCAATTGCATTTGCAACATAATTTTTTTTTTAAGTTAAGGACTCTCATATCAACTCTTCTGTGTCTGAAAGAGTTTTATTGTTCACCATTCTGAGAGCTGTACCTCTTAACTCAAATTCAAGGAACATCCTGAAGAGTTATATCCAACTTACTGGGGGTTGTGCAGGTCCATGTTAGACTTCTGGTTATTTATATCATGCCATTTTACTTTTCATTTTATTTTTAGAGAGCTTGACTGAGATGAAATATTAATTTTAGGGATTTATTATACACAACAATAATTTTCTTGTGTTAATGAACGATAATTGTTTTGTCAAACAGAAACAGACTATTTGAGCCTTTTTTTTCTTGTGAGCCCTGTTATACTCAATTGGAGTTAGAAATTTGAGGAAAAATAATTTTCAATTTTAGTCAGATTCCACATTTCTTCTAGGCACAAATAAATACTTTTCTAAATTCTCTAAATATTTGAGCTATCTGAACAATGTTATTTTGAAATATAAACAAGAAATTAGTATACTTTGGTATAAATTTCAAATACCTTTGTTCATTAATACCGGATTGCATTAAGTACATATTAAATTTGATTAAATATGTATACACTTAATAATAAGTTTATTAAGTATGTTTCATAATTTGACCAATATAGTGTGATTTTTTTCTCTCAGGGAGTATTTAATTTAGTAGAATTGAGGACCTGGAAAGACATATCTGTAATATAAAGCAAAGATTGTTCTTTCATTTCAAGTGTGTACTTTGCCAATGATTTCTAGTGGGAGGATTTTGGGATATTTTACAGAAAAAAAAAGAAATTGACATATGAAAATTGAGACTTTATTCTGAATGAACAGACATGAACCAAGTCATGAAAACTTGAAAAATGGACCAGGAGGAGAAATGCTTTGTAAGTGACAAATGGTAGCTGATAGAAGGATTTCTGGCAGGGTTGAAGATGTAAGTTATGACAAACCTAAAGAAAGCTATTCCTCTTAGTTTCGTAAAAATTGTTTCAGAAAATTCTTAGAGTCCAATTCTTTTTCATGACTTAAAACAATTTTTGCAGTTTGGAGAAATTTCCAGGAATATTTTCTCGATATATTTAATGTTTTAATGTCTCAATTTTCTATTGAGTAATATGTCAGACCTGTGGAATATTAGATCAAGATTCTTACTTTTGGAGAAAAGGATTTCTGATTAACAATATCTAGTATATAGTTGATTTCAAAATTATTTACTTTGCTACTTTTTTTCAGGCTGATCTCAGCAAAAGTTTTCCTTTTATGGACTTCAAAATCTGACACCATCGTTTTATTAACTAATTGTTTTTCTGAAAACAAACATGCAAACTAATATATAGATTTGATTGGTGCACCATTACTATTAGTAGAGGTGAGTCGCTTCACTAATATGACTGAACATAGGACTGCTCTCATGTTTGTAGAGTCAGAGCCCAAGTTTTCCAACCTAGTAACTTTTTAGCAGTTCTTCTCGTCCAACTGCATTGCATTCTGTGTTCCCTTGAAAGTATTGGAAATGCTTCAGGTCTCATTATCTCATCAGCTATCCTCCTAACCCCATAAAATAATGAAAAACAAAACAGCTTTTCATAGGCCTTCCCTGTAATTGATTCTCCAGGGCATCTTTGCACTGCCCCATTAAAGTGGTATTGTTGTTATGATGATATTTCTCAGCAGGAGTGTTCTAAATAACTGATTAATATGCAAAGCAGTAAAAATGTAACTTTTGCTCTCAAATTGGCCATTTCCTAAGATCTCCAGGCTGCAGAAACAAAACCAAATCAAATACATATTTAAGAGTTGCTTCCACAGGATGGTATCTCAAATGCTAATCTACTCATAGTATTGTGTGACATAATCTGACAATATATTTCTGAATTTTGGAATATTTGCGTAATTTGTGTGTGTGTGTGTGTGTGTGTGTGTGTGTGTGTGTGTGTGTGTGTGTGTGCAGGTGTGTGAGTGAAAATCACATATAACACAACGTACTTTAGAGGCAAACTGCTGAATCTTTTATTTTTTCTTTAAAGTAAGGATTGTAACAGGTCTATAATAATCCTATTTTCTTGAATTGTTTTATTCATAGAATGCTTTTTTATCTTCCCAGAAATATTAAAATTATTATAATATGTTTTCCAGTTTCTTAAGATGTTAGTTATATTAAAAAAGTAGAAGTAAAATAGAAACCAGATGGCTTTGTTATTTTCCTGCTTTGTAAAACATAATCAAACAAAGATTTGGAGACAAACAAAATTAAAGAAAAAGTACAATATATTGACCTTCTCAACATTCCAGATATCCTAGTTTTGAGCGATTTCAAAAACTGTAACAAACCCTGAAAAAATACTAACTAGACCAGCCCCCACCCCAACGGGCTGCGGCACACACGCACTGTCCTTTCGCGAATTCTTCACGTATGCTTTCTGGTTTGCTCAGTGAACAAGCACCAACTCACTGGAGATTTCATGCCCACTGACTTTCTACTAGGCAGATGCTAATTTGGCCATGATTCCAGGGTCTTCCTGGTGAGAACGTTGCTTCTGGCAGAAGCTCCCTGAATGAGGGAGCGAGGTGCTTCCAGCCATGGCTCCATTCTCTTTAAACCAGGCCCAAGATCACATCTGTTCCCGGGGCTGCAAGCCTAAGGGACCTCTGGAGAGCAGAGTCACCACAGAGAACTCTGTCTTTTCTGGTTAAATGCCAGCTTCTGTGCCATGTCAAAATGGATGGTTCTTATTGCCGAATGGCTGTGACAATTTTTTTTCTAATATGATTTTATCTAGATTTACAACAAAGTGACACTGTATGTAGAAGGAACTGGTGGAAGTTAGAATGTGATGCTTCAATGCCATGTGTGAAATTCATCTACTTGGTATTAAAAATAAAAGAGCATAACGGCCTGACCTCTCATAAAAAATAAGACTGAATAAATGGTCACTATTCAGTAGAAAAATAAAATAAGATACATTTCCATCACAAAATAATGCTGAGACAATTACAAGACTTATTATGTGTATTGTGATTTCTTAAAGGTGCTACAATGAGTTCCTATGACACGATCCTTTGAAAGGGACCCGCTGTAGCTGTGTAAACATTTCTGAAACATTTGAGAGGAAACATTTAGAAAGTGACATATTAATAGTCTAATCAACTTCTTTAAAATGTTTCAAAAAAGGAAAATGACAAAGAAGACCATTTCTTTGCAAACTATTAGAATAAATCGGTATTTCCAAGGTGTCACTGTAAATATTTCCAATATTCATTCATAGTTGTATGAGAAATAAGTAAATAGTTCTTCTATTTCATTCTACTAACCACGCCTTAAGGATTTGCTAAAGGTAAGCCGTTCCATCCAGACGTCACTACAAATTACTAACTGGTTGAAACAGACTCTAAAGAAGAGAAGGGGACAATATTTTTGTCATATCTTTGTATGCCTCATTTAAATAGTGAAAGAGAAATAGAAATATTTCTGGGAGAAATGGCAAATAAAGAATCTGCCCGTGTAGCACGTGAGTACCGCCAGTGGCTATTTTACAAGGAAATCTACCAGTTCTCAATAATGTGAAAAATCTCCTTGAGAGGCGCCGTGGCACAGCGAGTCACTGAACCAGAGAAATTCAATTTGCCTACTGTAAAGTATGTTTTGTCTCTCTCAGAAAGCTCTAATTCAATCCAAAATTACTTTCTAGAAGCAGTCATTCTGGCCAAGGAAGGGTGTCTAGGGTCTGGGATAGGACAGAGCAGACTGGGCTAAAGCTGTCAGAAAGCATTCAGGGCGGCTTGCTCTTGAGACTCCTACCACAGACTAGCCTGGAGGTCGCTGATGTCCCTGTGTTTCAGAGACAGGACTATTTGCGATTGAATAGCCTTTAGGTAACTTTTATCTTGATTCACTCTAATAATGCTCTAGGAGAAATAGGAAACAGAGAAGATGTTTAGATTAATAATATGTGGATGGAAAAGAAAACATGTTTGTGTTTGAATAGTAGAGATTGTAAGCTCTTTTCAGGTAGGTTGAACATGCTTAGAGTTGGAAATACAACTGCAGCATATACCTACCATTGTGATTAATTATTGGCTATGCAACCTAATGGTTCAATTCGATACCTCAAATTTCAAGCAAATATTCCAAATACATCAGCAAACATGACAGATTTAGTCAAATATTATTTCTTATTCTTGCATGCCCAGAAATCATGTTATTTGCCTATTGTGTTACTACTAATTTAAACACATATCTGTGTTAGGGATGATAGGGTTTTCATAATAAAATTCAAACAATACCAACCACATTGTGTTGGAAAAATAAAGCTTAATCTGAATGTTAAATTGCATATTCAAATCCATAAATAATAAGTAAGTGTTTCATGACCACTTCAATGTCAGAAGAGGGACAAATTTCATAAGTTGTTTGGCAGTTTTGCTTTAAATGTAATTGTTCTGACATATTGATATATGGAGGTAGATGTAAGATAATCTTAAATAGTTATATTCAGTATTAATCAACTGCAAGAAGAGTAAAAGTTTTATGATTGTTGATAAAATTTGGTAAGAATCTATTCAACATATTATTTTACAAATAGATTAAGCACTAGAACCCTCAAACTCAAGGTTTGAGTCTCAGCATATCTTCTGCCCAAAAAAGTTTAGGTGTTTGATATCCTCTTTAGAAGAGTCTACTTCTTGAGGTTATTTTGATTTTATAATATTAAGAAGCTATCCAGTAATTTTCATAGGATGATTTTGTTGGTACATTTGAATAAAAAAGACTTGCCATATAAACATCTTCTAAAAACTGATGAATAATTTATATATGCTATAATGTTAGTATTTCAGTAATCTTAATAGATTCAAAAATTACATAATTTTTTCATTTAATTTTGGAGAAGAAAAATGTACTCACCTAAGAAAAAGGTTTTGACTAAAATATCTCTCAACATCTAAAATGTAGAATTTAAATTTCCATAGTAGTGAACAATTTACCTTTTTAGCAGGAAACTTGAATTATAGAATAATATACAATATGTTATACAGAGTCATGAATTTATGATTTATTTCTCTACAGTCAAGATCTCAAAGTGGGTGTAAGATGCATTTCAGCAATCTGAAGGAAATGTATGGCCATAAATGCACACCGTGGTAATGTGAAAGCATTAAGCATTCCAGGTTTTCTTTTAAATATAAAAAACCATCCTTTATTACACTCAGAAAACTGTGAAATGAGTCATCATAAAAATGATAAGGAAAATAATTTGTGAATTTCTGTTAAGAAATTATTAGCTCTATAGCGTATGTGTGGCAAAATCTAACAAAAACTACTATTTTTTATTTAAATTAATCGCAATTTCAATGACATTTTACAGTCAAAATGTTTGAACTAATAAAGGCCACTTAGGCTGTTTGGTGACCCATAGGCAGTGTAAAAGGAGGAAATTTGAAAATGCTATTATCTGTCATATTAAGAAAAATAGTTTAGCTGAATAGAGGGTACACTTCTGTGAACAATCTGATAAAAATATGCTCAATAGTTTTGGCTTTTTGCCAAGAGACAAAGTAATCATCCAAACAGAGGTCGGTTTACTATGAAGCTCATGAAAATTAAAACTTGTAGATTCTTCTTCTAAGATGCCTTTCTACGTCCCCATTTTAATCCGTTTAAGTAAATTTCCAGCTTCCTGCACAATTCTATAACCTTATCATGTCTTGTTTTCTTTAGAGTTTCTTGCTGAATTGTATATATTTCATGACCGCAATACAAAGATCTACACTTGTATATTAAGATGAATCTTCAAACTTGAGAAAGAGAAAAGAAGTAAAAGTCCACACAAATCTTTCTCCATTTAATTAACTCTTATTCTACAAATGCCTGTGATATGTTTGCTTTTAAGAACTACAGACACAGAACAGTGTATATGCATATAGACACACCAACAGAGGAGAGAGCTATCTTATTTAAGGAATGGATGAAACGATTGCAATTTTATACATGTGTAAACTTTTGGCATCCAAGGCCTACCTTGCAGTATCTGATACTGGTGACAATTCAACAAAGGATGTGTTGTTGGGGGTGAAGTCATGTTATCCAAACTGCCTTGAGATGCATCTTTTTAAGTAAGCCCGTGCTGTGTAAGCCTGTACTGTTCTATTCAAACAATTTTGAGTTGGTGTCTTACCTTTTTTAACTAAAAGAGATGAGACTGTGAAATATAAAAAACAATTTTATTATTATTTTCAACATCAACTTGAGAATAAGTTCAGTCTTTACTTCTATACATTTCTTTGTAAAATATAATGAAAATCTTTTTGAAAAATTATTTTGTTAGACCACACAAAAGTACAGTATTAGTGATATTTAGCCTTTATTTAAATATAACATTATGACTTATTTTGGTAGGTAGTGCAAATACATTGAAAAATCATATAAAACTTTCATTTTCCCCAAAGATCATTAAACTTTATTATTTAGGTTTTAAGAAGGGGGCAGAGCACTTTGCCTAGGATTGTATATCTTCCTCGCGTTTTTGGAAGTGCAACAAGGCAGGAAATTCTTGGCACAGTGATACAGTGAATGACTTCAAAGACTAATGGATGAAAATATATAAATTTATATATATATTAACATATTTCAACACCAAAAGATTTCTTAAATTCTAGTAATTTTCCATTTAAACCATTGTATAAGGTAAAACTTTCAAAGAATAGATGCTTTGAAAAATATTCATTTTACTGTATTTAAGCTGTTGGTTTTAATAGCCCTCTTACTGCAAGAATGCACTCCAAGTGTAGAATTCTTCTATCGGTAGTGTGATTTGTTTGTGTGCAAAGTACCATTATTTATTGTATATTTGGCTCCTGAAATTGATAGATATGCAAAGAGTATCAAAGAGAAGGAATGCACACTAATGTCCTGTCTGTATGAAATACACCCTGACGCCACCACAGAGAAAAGTCTAGACAACAGCTTTGTAGTTACTCTTTAGGCTGATACGGTATGCGAGAAATTCTTTGTCATGTTATTAACAGTTAGGGCATTTTGGGCAACTGAAATTTAGACTTGTCCCTATTTTAAAAGCATTATGTCAGTGTAAAGATTCTTGAAAGTTACTTAGTAAAACCTCTTACCTACCTGAGATGCCGAGATTCTTCACTAGAAATGGAGTTTGGTTTATGTAAAAAGGCCATCCCCTTTCCTGGTTTTCTTCATATGTCTGTGAGTTGATTTGAGTAACAAAGGGAGGCTCCTTCTCTGGGAGAATTGTTCCCTTGACTCATAGCCCCTCAGCAGGATTTATTTTGTCTTTATCTTGTAGACTGAGAAGGCCTTTCATTCCTCAGAGAATCATTCCTACTTATTAGAATAAGGTTGGCTCCTGCCTTGGTGTTCAGAACCTGTGCGCTGGATTTTTTTACTAAGAGTGCATTCTAATCCAAATTCAAAAGACAAAGGATTCTTTATAGTTCATTAGAAGGGTTCTGATATGGTATCTAAGACTTTTCTTTCCTTCAGTGATTTTTATGAAATATTTTTCCTAAGCCTTGGTTTTTGAATTGGCATCAATAAATCCATCAAGATAGTTGTTTTTTTTTGTTGTTGTTGTTTTTGTTTTGTTTTGTTTTGTTTTATTTAGGCACTTGGTGAGTCTTTCTAATTGAGACAGCAATGTATTTAACAGGACCGTTCCTTTCAAATAATTTCTTTTGCTACATTTTTTTCCTAAATTCTCATTTTAGAAGTACTCAAGACTATTAAAATGTTAAATAATTCCTGACTACATGTTTTTATTTTCTAAAATATTATTTCACTCTATTCTGAAGTGTAGTTAGGTAATAAAAACTTAACTGTATTGCTTTCAACACTGATATACTAAGGAATGTATTTATTCTTTCAAAAAATAAGATTATTTCTTAAAAATCTGTATGAATATATAAATTATAGATTTTAAATTGTTTTCACTTCAAAATGTCTTTCTTTCACCAAGTCTTCATTCAGCAGCCTAGACATTCTTTGCTTCCTATTAATGCTTATAAAATTAATACACTTTATTGTACTGTATTTTAAGGAAATTTTAGATTACTAACAAAACTAAACAGGAAGTTGTTTCTATATCCCTTCTGCCATCGCTCAGACTGACATACTCTCCTCCCCTCTTCCTGCATCAGAGCCATACATTTGCTGCAATGCATCATGGGCCCACTCATGTGAGTAAACTTCTAAACTATTGATCAAATAGTTGGTGGGGAGAACGAATTGATCAGTAGGATTACTGCATAATAATTGGTCTACCTCTAGATTTTATTGGAAACAAACAAATATTTATTAATATTATTTTTTCTAGAGAGTACTTCAGTTTCTCCAGAAGAGTATTCTTTGTGGATCGAACACAAGCTATTGTGAACTACTGTGTTTTATAACTACTCTAAGAAATGAATCCTGGGGACTCTTAGCCCTGGATACATAGACACATAGATACATAGAATAATCTGAAAGGTGATCAAATCTAGAGTCAGACTAAGCCTTCTGAAACTGTCAGAAATTAACTGAAACATTGTAAATTTGATTCTGTTTGATTATACAGAAGTTTAGTTGATTCATACAACTGCAGTGCAGCATATGGAATAATAGCTCTCAAAAATGATTTTGAATTTCTTAATCAATTTGCAATATTATGATATATTTGGTCACATTCTCAAAATGTAAATTTGTTAGAGTAAAAGCATCTTGTTGATATATTCCTAAGTGGACACTAATTATCAAACAAAATCCAAACTTAGAAAAGTTTTATTTTAAACACGTATTTCCTCCTGTTGGAGACTGACATGAAACTTAACTGTGTCTTCTGATTAAAGTGGTAGTGTATGTGAACTGGGAAAATATTGTACTGAAGGCCTGGTGAACCTGTGAAATATTGTAAATATGAAATTCTATGGAAAATAAACTGGCCTTTGTCACCTTGACAAGACACTTATGTGTACAATATGCTCAACTCCATTGTAAACCTTAAATATTGCACTTATACATATCAATAAAATGGGAAAAAATAAACTGTAGTTAGACCATATAACAATTTCATAGTCGCACATATCTAGTATTCAATTAGAGAAGAATTCAAGGCAATAACCATTTTTATATATAAAATCTCTTACTTAGATTTCACTTCCCATAAAATAAGCATAGTTGAATCTGGTTTTGAATAGCTATAGAGGATTCAGCCAAATGAACTGATTGTCATTTATTTCTAAAGATTTCTACTTTGTATAATTATTAAAATTAGAAACCTCGTTTTATGCACTGCAACACTTGACGTATTTACATACACATTTTTCTGTCAATTTTTGACCATTTTTTAGGAAAACATTCCAAAATTATAAATATCTAGCTAATTTTTTGACATATTAGAATATCAAAAGTAAATTACTTTCTGTGATAAGCACTTTATTTCATTAAAATTTTTCCATGCTCATGAAAAGAGAGTCTAGCTGAAAGTTTTGAACATCAGAGTTGATAAGTTTATTTTTCTAAAGATTTATTAATTATATGTAATTGATTTTCTACATAAAGTATTTTAATTTCCCAATATTTTGATAGTATTATTTTATTACATAATTATGGTAATTCTCAAAAATTTTTAATTTTTCCTTCTATTCTCTTAATTTTGACAAAATGTACATGCTAATCTTTCTAGAAGTTGCTTCCATAATGAAGTAATAGCATAAATTACCGAGCCCAATTTTTACCTTACATTTAATGAAATACAAATTTAGCATTTCATGTTTTGTTTTATATGGCCATAATAGATGTAAAGTATAAAATATAATTATGCTGAAAGTGGAAATATGATCTATCCAATGCCATGTAAATACAACGCATATTTTATGTGAAACTGTGCTTTGATTTCATATGCAAAATGACAAGAAAAGTGTATATTCCACTTTCCAAAACATCTAAAACTGAGAAAGCACATTTGAAATAATGCTTTGCAGGACAGAATATTAAACTAGACTCATGATCCTAGAAACAGAAAAGGAAATGCAATTGCAAACATTGTTCTATATTGCTTTTTATAGAGAATGTGCCAATGTGATGGCAGGAGCAGTCAAGGCAGAGCCCACAGAACCCTTAGCAACGAGGCAGAGGACAGTGTGTTGGAAGTGGGGGACAGAGAGGGATCCCAAAAGCTCAGAGTTCAAGCGGAGGCTACAGAGAGAAGACGAGCTTGGATAGAAATAGCTAAGTTCTTGCGTGAATGCTGTGGTGTCCTATCTGGTGCCTATGTGTCAATAACAGAAACAACTACAGCAATGGAGATGGATGAAAAATGGGGAAATATCAGGACAGTTATCAGAAAATTCATTTTGTGATTTCCTCTGGTAAGAGTGTGATATTCACTGCCAAGAGCAGGTTAGTTAGAAAAAACTTTCATCAGAAGGGATAACCAATACATGATTCTCTAATTGCAACAAACAAACCTACACACAGAATAAAGAATATCAATCTGTGTCCACAAAGCAATTATTTTTCTTTTCAAAGCTGTAGAAATTTTATTGAACTATTGACACAAAGAAACTCACTATTTAGTAAATTAAAATTAAGATGGCATCCCATTCAATAAAATGTTACCAGGTCTGTAGAAAAGAGAGAACTAGGATCCAACATCAGAGGAAATAGCAGTTCATCATACGGACCCAGAATGAGAAAAGACAAGAATCAAGGATATAAAATAATGGTATATATGTTTTGCATATATAAGCTTTTGTATAAAGATAGGAAAATATCTGAATTTTCCCAAATTAAAAATACAACGTCTGACATTAGACCCTAAATGCAAATAATGACACAAAAAAATAGACATATAGCAAGAAAAACTACCACAAAACTCAAAAGAAAAAATATAACAGAGTGAGTAATCTCAGTATTTTTTCTTGCAAGTTTTTATTAATCTTCATTTTTTTGATCAGTAAAATTTGAAAGTAATTCAGATCTGGGGCTAGGTTAATACAAACTGCTACCCAGGACATGAAACTCTGTGAAGCTCTTCAGTTTCTACTGCTGGTCCTAAGCTTCTAGAAGCCTGATATGCATCTGGTTGTCACAAGGTGAGAGTTCTACTGACCCGCAGTTGCTCCTGGACTTGTCTGAAAATACTCGTGACAAGTAGATAGGGACAACAAGAGCAGATTAAAAAAAATAAAAATGATACTTGATGGAGAGAAAGGAAAAGTGAAGGCCATAATAAACATCAAAATGAAAACCACCTTGGCAAACATGACTTTTTGTCTCGCTCAGCTATGTCCAAACCGCATTCTGCAATTTATTTCCCCTTTGACTTACTTGTGAAAACGCATTAAAAAAGACACAGGATCCAAATACTTTCTGTATGTAACAAAATTGTTCCCAATTATATAACATGAAAATAACATATCAAGATGTAATAGGCAAATCTATAATTGCAGATAATTCACAGTTTTTTCTCGAACAGACCAAAAAAAAAAAAAATAGAGGATAAGGATCTGGAAGGCATGAGCAACATTATTAATTGAAAAGACCTTTTGTCTTTTGCAAAATACTGGACACACAGCAGCAGGGTACAGTTTCTTCCAAGTCACTTGGAATAAATACAAGGATGGAACATATTCTCTCCATAAAAGATTTCAAGAAACTTGAGAAAACTGAAATCCGTGAATGACCTTCTCTGACAAAATGACTTTGAATTAGAAATTGATAGCACATCCTCAAAAATCTCTTAAGTGCTTATTTGTTAATATATGCTCTTAAAATCACATGAGTAAAGAAAAAATTACAAGACAACAAAAAGCAATTTTATATTAATGACAATAAGATCATAGCTTATCAAATTTTTAAAGTGCTACTAAAATAGTACTTAGGGAGAATTTTATAGCAATAAATACAATTATTAAAACAGTTTCAACTTCTTCATTAGGAACCTAGTAAGATGTAAAAACAAATAAAAATAATGAGTGACATAGTCAGTGCAAATACACTAGGAGGAAACACATAATGTTAAAAATCAAGCAACTGGATGATAATTTTTCCTTAGAAAATTAATAGATCGCTAAATCTCTGGCCTAGGACTTGGGTAAATTGTTGCCTAGGGACAAATTTGACCCTTGGTCATTTTATCGGCTGAACACTAAGCCTGTGTACAAGCACATCCATAAAAATAGACTGCTAAAATTTAAAAACAATGAAGCAAAAGATGTTTTGTTACTAATCCTCCTCACAATAATTCCCTGTTGTTTCAAACATGCATCTCCCAGAGTTTTTTTGTCTCTTTCTGAAGCAGTTCTTAAATTTCTCTTTCATGTGGGTCTTCAACTGTGCCAGAGGGGCTTCCTTAACTCCCTGAATTATTCAAAGCATTTATCTTTCTTGCTAATTTTGATATGAGAAAAAATCCAGAAGTCACATGGTGACAGGTCAGGTGAATAAATAGGGTAAAGTAAACATGATTTTTATGAGCTTTTTTTTCAGTTAGATGGCACTGAACAACAGCATTCATATATTTTTTGACATGGAGGAAAAAGGACTTTTAAGACTTCTTTGGAAATCCGTAGGGTCCTCTAATAAGTGTGTTGGCACTGGGGGAAAATACTCCGAGGAGAGTTAACGAAAATATGCCTTTAAGTGTAATAATTTTTCATTAAAAACACGCCATACTTTTGAGAACCCCTTATTTGTTTTTAAATATCACTAAAAATCAAATCAAACAAGCGTATACATCAGAAATCGGATGTGGGCCACAATAAAATTTTTCACTCATTTGTCACCAAATTAACACTTGGTAAATTGTGCTGTCATCCAAATCATCAAGAAAAAAGCGTGAACAGAGAAAACAACTAAAAACAAAGCAAGGAATAGGAATGGCCACATTACTGTGCAGTCAAAAATATTAAAGTTACCTTCATACATATTCATACACACATCTCTGTGTGTGTCTACACACACACACACACACACACACAGTGTTTTGTATTTTCTTTATATTTTTATATCATTATAAAATAATTCAGAAAATGCAATCTAGTAACAAAATGAGAACAGTGGATAAGTGGATGCTCAGGGCAATATAGGATTAGCATAGAAGCTCAGAAGAGAAGACATACCAGGTGGCAGAGAACATTTTTGAGGCTGGGAACAGGCCCTCTATGCTGGTGATGATTTACGGGCACCTTTATGTACCAAGGCATGAGAGGTCATATAATTTTAAAAACTGCACAATTAGCAATGAAGCAAAAATGAAATTATAGCACAAGGGCCTTCTGCCCTTTATGCCCTGAGAGAGCGAAAGAATGAAGGACATTTCACAATCTTGCATTCGAACTCTATACCTTAAACTCTTAAGCACGGAGCTTTATCACACTAGTGTACAAGAGTCGTAGGGTAAAATAATTTAAAAAAAAAACACTTTTTTGCATTGAATAAATCACGGATTCTTTGCAAATCACGCTTGAAAGGCAGAGTCCTCATATGTAAGCACGTCCTGCGTTTCAAGACTTCATTTATTATGGTGTTGCTGGAGGTGAGGGGACAGCATTATGTTGATGGCTACAAGCACTTTCTTCTTAGAAAACGTCCTGGTGGTGCTGTGACTGAAAGGAAAAGGCAAAGACAATTGCTGCAACACGTATTTTTTCTCTTTCAAGATATTCAGACAAGAAAACCAGCGCTATCCATCTTTGATACGGTTGCACATACTTGCACAGCAATTTATGCTCAAGGTTTAAAAAAATGAAACAAGAAAAAATGTTTCTTTTGGCATGATTCAACTACTTCTAAGATTTCAGTAGTCAATCAGGCTGGCCTACAAGCTCATAAGATTTATGTGAGTCGGGAGTATATGGAATTATCTGTCTTTTGAGCCGCTAATGAGGAGATTTTAGCAGATGGGATCTAATTTATAGGAAGGACCTGCACCTTGGGTAATGACACACACCCTATTAAGAACTTAAATAAACAAGAGCTATAGTGCAATGCCAAAACAAATCATTGTGACATCTTTTTTGTTTTAATAAGGGCTTCTTCAAATATCATCAGAAATAAGTCATTTAGAGTTTAGGTTCATACATCAATGCAGTTGCTGTCACTATGAAAAATTGGACTTTTTGTTTACTTAAAATTTGAAATGCCATGATTTGGTACTTGAAGAATGAGGCGGGAAAAATGAATATCCTTCTGTTCATGAAATATGGGGATTTTATTAGAACAAAGTTGGGGGGGAGGAGTAGAGCGTGCTCATCTGCTCTGGAAGAACGGTGTTTACACAGGAAGAAATATAACAATACTCAGGCCACCGGGGACAAGGGCAGCAGAATCTCTTAGAAAGCTGATGACAAGAGTCAGGAGCATGGCCTGGGCCCAGGGCTGACCCACCTCTTGGTCCCTCCACGCACATAATGAATAAATGCATCTTGAAGTAAGACTCATATTTCATGGCAGTGTGAGACTCCCCAGTTAGGCTGCATCTGTTAATAATAAAAATTTCCCTTCTGGAATGTGAGTTTAATAGTTCTTGTTCATGCTTTAAATAGGAGATCACAGCAATAAATCAGCATTAGAATTTTAGTAGGTAGTAGCATATGAAATATAATCTATTATTTCTGACATCTAATTTGGTCAAAATTAAGTTAAAATATTCACCCAAAGGGACAGATTGATAAAGTTATAATTATAAGCACATAATTCTAAGAAGTTTTGTACACTGTGCTTTCTGAGCTTCTCATTATCTAGGCACACATATTATCTTAATTGAAATTATAAAAATATTACATTATTTTATTCAATGTCAGAAGTTAAGTGTGTGTTTCCAACACAATTAATCAACTCAATAAACTTTACACATTTATTATGTTTTGCAACATGTTTTTAAATGTTCTTCACTGGCTGGGAAAATATGAGATTACTTATTTAATAAATTATTTTAAACCACAAACACCTATAACTTCTTATAGATTGTCTTCTTTTTGGCATCTGTATGTTGTCTCAGTGAAATTATTCCCACTCGTCCTCACTCTGTCCATAAACACATGCATGCACACACGCATACAGGGATATCAGAATCATAAGCAATTAATTCCATAACCAGAAATTGACATAGAATAATATGTATTTGATATGCTTTTTGAGATAGAGTCTTGCTGTGTACTCCAGGATAGTCCTGAATTTATTGATGCAGCCCGGGTAGGGCTTGATCACAGGCATGCAACACCGTGCCCAGCTTTATGTAACGCTGGGGAATCTGACTCAGGGCCTTGCGTTTGCGAGGTAAGCTCTTTAACTGCTCTGCCATTCCTGCAGCCCCTAATATTTGATTTTTTTAGTGGAATAAGAACAAAATTAAGGAAAACAATTTTAAATATAAAATTGAGTTTTATTTCCCCATTATTTATTAGCATATATATGCAATATACAATGGTTCCACTGAGCTCAAGGATTTTTTTGGCATATATACCATGACGACATTACAATCCCCTTCTTCCTTTTATTGTCCCTTTGATCCCTTCCTCATTCTCTCCAAACCCTCCTATCACACCCATTTAGTTTTATAAGATGCCTGAAGTTTGGGTTTCTCATATTAGAAGGATCATGCCATATTTTTCCTATTGAGTTTGACACGATTTATTAAATGTGATGATCTCAAGTTGTGTAAAAGTTAGTTTTTTATTTACCTTTTATTTTGTCTTTGCCCATCCTTGAAGCAATATATTGCAAATATAGAATCTCAAAAATAATATGAATATATGAAAGAATAAATGTGGTATCTGAGCCTGACCTTGACAGACTTTTGGATGGAGCCATTCATGCAACTTTCCTTGAGTTTTTCATTAGTACATTTAAATGAGAAAACAGTCACAGGACATGGAAATACCATCACGGACATCCATGCTAACTCCAGGATTTGATAAAATCTTTGTTTCACGATTGAGAAAATTTTTGTATTTATGTATTTCATTTTTCTTTTTTTAACAATAATTGATAAATTTTATCAAAGGCTCAGAGAAACACATCCCGGTGCTATGGGTGCCTCTCCACTATCAACTGATGAATATTAATAATAATTTCTCTGATGCAGAAACATTATACTTCATGGGCAATATTTCTTTTCATGATATATGTTTAAAATGTACATAGCATTAGTAACTTATACCACGAGATTTAGACTTTAGATTTTATTTTCTAGGAAAATGATAAAATAAAAGCATGTAGTTTTACAAAACTATCTAAAAACAGTAAGGCATGACAGTTAAGTCATGCCTTTCAACTAAATGTTTTATCATCTGTCATGAACAATTGTAGAAATGTTTTGAAAGAGTGATAGTAAGGGTTGTAACAATTTTCATAAATGAAAATCATACTATCTTTAGAATATTTATAACATTTAGTTTGATTAAGTAAATTAAATAAATGCTACTCTGTTCTAAGTAGTATAACTCTATGTTTTCCTATATGGTTTTTTAAGTTGTCTAGCTTTGTTTGTTTGTGCTTAGACAGAATGCTGTAGTGCATCCTCACTATGTAGTCCTGAACTCACTGTGTAGCCAAGGCTGGATGTGAACACACATTACTTCTCTGTCTCAGCTTTCCCAGTGCTGAGATTGCAGGCATGAGCCGTGAGGCCCAGTTTATGTTCATGAATCCAGCAAATGGCCTTACCCTTGCTAGGTAAGCACTGGGGAACTACACAACGAGACCCAGCTTTGTTATTTTTGAAATAATTTTCTTGACAATCTGAACCTTCACATGATCACATAAAGCTTATAATATAATAAGAAATCATTGCGAAAATTTTACAAACATAAAATTAATGACAGTTGAGACAAACTTTATATTATTTTCAAAGTCACACGGGACACACAATACCATAAAATATTTTTCAAAGTTTTGAAATGAACAAAATTTCAGAGTACAACATCTCACATTGAATGTCTCAGGCAAGAAAAAGTAATAACTACAAAAATTAGCAAAAAAGACTACTGTGTTTTCAATAAAATGTTCAATAATTTGTTTATTGGAAATAGGATTCAGGTAGAAATTACCCTTTACCTATATCAAAATATGTATATATTTAATGCTTATGAAAATGAAAAAGAAAAGTTAATGACACTTCAATTAAAAACATAAATAGCTCTCAAGTCATTCCAGACAACGTTTTAAATTTGGAAGCACTTTTGAGGTCATAAGTGTCACTCCAGTAAAATATGCAACTATTTTTCTTGATTTTTGGCTTTTAATATTTAATAAAACTCTAAGATATGGTTCTACTGACTCATAGATTTCTTTATTATTACTGTATATCGAAGTTTACAGTAACAATTGTTAAAAGAAAATATTACACACTACTTTCTATTCTACTAATCAGCTGGTATTGTCATACCTAATTGATCTTTCTGGTTTTATAATCAAAGAGACTACCATACGAGATAAGCATTTAATAAATATTAGTTAATGGAATATATTAAAGCACTCATGTTTGTGATCTAGCAAGAAACCAGAAATAATGAGAAAAAAATCACATGTAATCATAGGCGGGGAATACAGAAGATTTACTGTACTGAGGTTTTAGGTATTCTTAAATTTAGTATAAAATTTCCATGGATTTTCCAGGAATTCAGATATACTTATTCATAATGTAATTCAAGTAGGTAATTGGGTTTGCTATACAGGAATGTAATATTGCTGTATTAACTTAATGGAAACAGCCTGGGAAGATCGATTTTAAAACTAGAAAAGTGAGCATACAGAAGAAAGGTAACTTCAGTAACAAGACGCAGTCCTAATTTTGGCAAGACAGCTGGAGTGCATTTGAGTTGAAGTTGCTAGGTTGAAGATTCCTCGTCAAAACAGTTGGCTTTCAGTAGTGTGTGCGCTGAAATCAGTAATGGTTTGAGAAGTGTGATCTTGGCACACATGCCGTTCTTGATTCAGAAAGACAGCATCTAGGGACACCACTCAATTATCCTGTTCATAACCGATATGAGGGGTAGCACTTTCAAGGCCACCCAGCTGATAGCGCCTAACTAGAAGGGAACTGATGTAGATGTAAATCCAAGAGGTCCATCACTATGCTGTTTTCAATTGTATGTTGAAATACTGAAACAGAAAAAAAAAAAGAGCACAGAATTATTTCTTTTGTGATTATTTTGCCAGAAAAAAAAGTTTGCCTATGTAACTGCGAATTTATTTCTATATCAACTGCTGTACAGACTTTTGGGCAAACATGAAACTATAATAAAATATTGAGAAAGTTACAGAGATGCAAAAATTGGGAATGAACACCAACATAAAATCAATTTCTGCACAATATATTTGTGCCAGGTTTAGTCTTATATTTTTTATATTTTTTTCAATTTCAACTCAGTATAATTTTATTTCTATAAGAAAAATGCACATTTCTGTTTATTATTCAAATACAATGTCAAAGATACAGAAAATAATATACCTAGCATAAGTTCTCATTGTCATTTGTATTCTTTCTTTCTTTCTTTTCTTTCTTTCTTTCTTTCTTTCTTTCTTTCTTTCTTTCTTTCTGTCTGTCTTTCTTTCCTTTTTCCTCTAATCAATCAATTGGCTTTTTGGTTTTGTATATAAAAGATTTCATTACTTACACATTGAAAATTAAAATTTAAAAGGTTGCTAAAATCAATTATCAAGATATGACATTACTGACACAAAGATGGGTGCTCTCACATTGCTTCTTTTGGAATTGTTTTCACATTATTTCTCCTTTCCTTTGAACATGAACTACAGATGATATTTGAGGGACTGAATTCAGTAAGTAGTTAAGAATAACCATGCGACATTCAGTTCTGAGAAAACAATACATTAGAAACTTTGAGGTTTATGGCTATTTTTTAAAAAATGTGTTTTGAATTTATATATAAACATGAATAGTTCCTTTATATAGTATACCAAAAGTATAAATGTAATTTATTATGATGTAACCTTTTTTTTTTCTTTTTTCATTATCTTTTCATTAACAGAGATTCCAATTGCACTACACAGACTTCTCTTTTTTTGTTGTGCTTTATGAAGCATTTAAAGCCATTTGTCTATTATGACTATTTAGAGAACAGGATCTCAGATGTTGGAACTGCTGACACCCAATACAAGCCATGAGGGTAGAGAAAATCTATTATTTGTACAATGGGGCTTTCTGAGAAGAGTGAGGGAGACTCTCTAATTGTCCCCTAAAAGGCTTAAAAGTAGAAAAGGGAGATTATGGGGTTTATTTGTTAGTGCTAGCAGCAAAAGACATGGCGAGGGAGAGGCCTACATGGACGGCCCTTCCCTCGGGGTCACAGGCTAGAAGGCTATGGTTGGCTATCCACCTGCCTAAAGGGCAGGCATAAGGATGGACTGAGGAGAGAACCTTAAAAGCATTCAGGACTTAAATTTCCTGTCTGTTCCAATGTCATATTTTCCAGTTTATTTTATTTTATTTTATTTTATTTTATTATTTTATTTTTCCCTTTAAAATGTAATCAATTTGGGGTTAATTTTTGCATACATTGTGAAAAAACATACTACAGCTTTAATAGATAGATATTTCTCTGAAGTCATCTGTTTTTCCTCTTAGATATACAAAACCATACCTGTTAATAGTGACTTTTTATATAAAAATGAGTGTTTTTATGTTCCTATACTGTTTTATATAAGCATTGTTTTCCTCGAACTACAATTGGCAAATGTGCTTGGGGAAGAATGAGCAAACACACACAGACCACGTTGGTCTGTGATTTTCCTCTACCTTGAAATCTCTAAATCTCATACATATGTATGTATATGGTCTCTATAGCTCCCTGTTGTCACTATGTAGAGAATAGAAAACTTATGGATTTGATGCAGCTTTTTCTGTTGTTTTTAACACAAATATCAGGCTACCACAATCTACTCTTGTTAATCAAAATGTTCTTCCCCTTTTTGATTTTAGCCATACTCAGCACACTTACTTTGTGCTTTCTGTCTCATAACTCAGACATAAGTCGCATTGCAGATGCATTCTGGGTTATCCTTTACTCCCCTATCTCGTTCCCATGGTATTTTTATTCTTTTGGGTTTTAGCGTTATGTTTTCCTTTGATTTCATTTGGGTTTATCACATGACCTCAGTGTCTACATCCTTTTTTTTTTCTGTTGGCCTTATTTACAGAAGGTAATGATATTTTCTGTTTTTTGCTTGGTCCAGGTAGCTGAAAATCAATAATAAAACTGATTTAAATACATATGTAGTATTTTTATATCAAAAGATTTGTGAATTTTAGCTAAAACCAGCGTGAATCCAACTTTTAATCATGGATCCTTAAGAGAATGTTTTTTCCTCAGCCCCGAAGTCAAGACAATTGTTTCTTTTAGGTCCTCTCTGGGATATATAATTTGGTGAAATATTGCCCTGACACTGCAGGTATGCTGCCTTCAGTCCTCAAATCGATGCCGGTATTGCTTTTTGGTACTAACACTTTGATTAGATCATGCCGAAGGAAATTCTTCAAAGTCTCAAAATAGAAACCTATCAACTTTACCATGACATAAATATAAGACAGACTGAAACTGAGGGACTCAGTATGCCATAAGATTAGAACTTCTCACATGCCCAAAACACTAAAAAGAGGAAGACCTAATATATTACTGTATAGGCACTTAAGGAACATGATAATGTACTCTATCACAGATTATAATATAATATAAGAGAGAATTTGATAAAATTAAGAAAAAACAAATAATGTGAATTTTAGTTAAATATTAATATCAACTTTTTATGAGTTGTTATTAAATAGTATGGTAACATAAAATGCTGAAAGTAGGAGAAGGTGAGGTTCTCCACCCCTCTTTTTCCCTAACTTCTTGTTTATTTCCCATTTAATTTTTGAGCTGAGAATATTCATTATTAGATTTTGAGATCTTTTGTCCAAATAATTTATTAAAAATTGCTCTTTATATATTGCTGAACACTTAGTTCTAGAAGGAGAGATGTCTCAGCATATGCAATTTTTCATCGTGACAGAATACAAAAGTGGTACTCTTTTTTTTTCTTCAGTAAATTGTGATTCTCATTTATTGGTGTGTAAGCCATATGCTTATATGATAATTTCATAGAAAGCTGAGAAAGAGTGCTTGCTCTCATGAGTTTAGCAGTTAGAAAGTAAAACATTACACAGAGATAGGTGTTTTAAGCAAATAATAATCATTTAATCCACATATTTAAATATAGATTACAAATTTTCCAGTATCATAAAAAATACAGCTTAATACTTGCATAAAATTTTGGTTTTTTTTTTAGGTTTTGCTACAGTTATAGTCTGGTCTAACTCAATTTTACTGTCATTAGCAAAGGAAATTAGAAGAGATTTGTTGTTTGGTTGTTTTTGTCTTTCTGAAGACCACATCAAGAACAAGATGCTATGTACAATCTTTCAAACCAATTCAATGCAATTATATGGATTTTCCTGGCAAAAGATGAGTCTCTTTCAACCAGACTTGAATATAGTCGCTGTATGCATCTGTATGCAGGGATGCTATCAAACAGCAAGTGCCCCAAGGCCAATAAATTTTTGTGCTGATCTAAAAATCTACACTAGAACCCCCTCTTGGAGACCTTCTTATCACCACCTCATCTGACACTTCTCAGTATTCTAGGAGAAGAGAATTTATAAGAAGTATTGACTACAGTATTTCAACTCCATCTTAATCAAATATCACATGATCATTGCTTCACGCTGTCTTGGAAGATTGAACACTCAAAAGACAATCACATTATCTTGTGTCTGCTGCCTCACCTCACATTGGTGAAAATACAAATTTAAGCATATTTTTAAGTAGAGTATCATGTTTTGTAAACAACTTCAAAATGCACATTTCTAGCAAAATATTAAATGTCATTGACTTCAGTACTGATTTGACAGGATTTACATCAAAAGTAAAGAGAAATGGGAGTATGGTAAAGCCGGTAATTAAGCTGGTTATGTTTTAGGTACAAGAAATTATATAGCTAATGAAAATTTTCCAAGTAAATTCTAACTGTGAGATAATTAGTTGCAGAGCATAGAAATTATTTAAATAGTAGATATCTCTTTTCATATACAGTTATGATATGCAAAGTGTACCAAATATGATGATGATTATAAGCTGTCAACATTACTTTAAGTTTCACTTTTCTTTAAATGTAATTCTTGTTACTTTCAGAGTTCTTTTCTGAAATTTTTATGTGGCATTCTTTTTTTTTTTGCAAGGAACGTACCTTGGTGCCCATGTTGCTGTTATCCTTGTTAAGTTACATGATATTGCAAACCTCATGCTAGCTGTGAATACAGATACATTTTTCCTTAAGTAGTACACATTTTATAAATGAGCTATAATTCAAGCATTTTAACATATTTTGAATCCTTGCAATTTCATATTCTCAACAGGTTTGGAAATACATTTCATTTGCCAACATTTATAAAACAAAAAAGCCTGTGGACTTTAAGTAACATTGATGAATTTAGATATTTTGTTTTTGAACTGAAATCACTGCTGTCAGTAAAACAGAAATGCATTTTTAAAAATCATCTTACTGATTGTCACATATTAATCTAACCACATTTTCCTTTGTACTCAAGTTTCAGGTACCCAGATTGAACCACGATTGTGATTCATCTGAACTCTATAAACGATTCTTGATAATTCCAGCAATTTTTCTGGGTTTCTCATATTAGAAAAAGCATATTATTGGTACAACCACTTTGGAAACCAGGATGGATATTCTGCAATAAACTGAAGACAGATATTTCATTTAACCCAGTGATACTTCTTACTTTTCCAAAAGACTTAGAAGCAATTTATACCCTTGCTTATAGCAACACAACTAATTATAGTGAATTTGTGGAAGACACCAAAATACCTATGAATGGACCAATCATCAGAAGTATATTTTAATGAGGCATGGAGTTAGGCTACAAGGTAAATAATTAGGGTCACTACTTGAACAAATTTGAACGGGTGCACACACACACACACATACACACACACACACACACACACACACACCATTCATAGTTGATTTCAAGATGCTCATTTAGATATTATCTGTCCTTTATAGTTGGTGCTATAATTTTGAATAGATATACAGCTTAAAGATTCAATTATAAATTTTATTGCAAATGTGAACAAAATCATCTGCTTAGTTTTAAATCTCTTTTATGTGCTACTTCCGGATTGCCTAGCTTCCTGAGGACCCAGGAGCTCTGATCCCTCTCCTCACCTGGCACCTGCTCTACTGACTCTCCCTATGTAACTCTGTCATCGTGCGGGTCTGTAGTGACTTTTGCCTTAAGGCCTTCCACTGACCACAAGTATCTGAGGCTTCTTAGGCCCAGGCAAAAAGTTATATCTATAAGAGATAAAAAAGTATTAAAATGTAGTGAGAGTAAAAAATTTTATTCTACACTGATACCAGGAATGTTGCTATATAGATTTTCTTTCCTCTCCATTATTTTGCTTCAACATGAGCTTGTCTGCGGCCAGTAATTAACCTTTCATAAGACATTCCGCCATGGACCAACATATTTCTTCTTGGTTGAACTTGATAACAGCAACTCAGTACAATATCTATTTCATTAACCTCCTCCTTCTTCCTTCTTTCCTCTTTTTTTTTCCTTTGTTTTCATGGGATTGAGCTTCCAAAATTTGTGATTGCATCTAAATTTATTCCTTTCTCTGAGTTCTGGAGATACTAAATGCACTCTGTTTTCAAAATCTTTCCTCCATTGTGATCCTCCCATTCCAAGAATATCTCCAGAGAAGAAATTTTAAGATTGAAAAATTTGCCAAGATGTTACATGTTCTAAACTCTGTTCATACTAATACAAGTCGTATCTCAAAATTGATAATTGTTTGTTGAAAAAAATCAGCCTTCATTTGCAAAGACGTTTCTGTTTCTGGATATTTAGAAGTCTAAGTGAATATTCATTTTGACATAATTTTAGAACTGTGTTTATGTAATTCAGCATTTGGAATAAAATTTTACCTTGCTGAGAAATGTCCAAAATGAATGAAGTATTTTTAGTCTACTATTGCTTCAAAAGAAAATAACATTATTTGAATAAATGATTTTCTGAAATGAACTTACTATAAACTGATTTTAAAGGAGATGCTCAGGATTAAGTAGTAAGTACACTATACATTAAGTATATAATAGTTATTTTTTAAAGTGATTAATACTTGGGCAATTGAATGAAAATAGGCTTAACCATCATTGGTTAACTTTGTAACAAATTGCTTGCATATAAATACTCAGCATATGTTGGGCTGTACAAGATGGCAAGTGCCCAAAATAAAAATAGCCAAGTGTTTCAGAGTTATTTCCTTTAATTAATACAGAAATTGGTATTTGATGCTTGCATATGCCTAGAAACCTGCAGAAGTAAGCACAAACTCATTTCATTTCAAAGAAATGCTCTCTTGTCTCTGTGGAGTTTTGGAATTTAAATGAAAACCTCAGAGGTTAAACAACTATGTTTCCGATTACAGAGCTTTTATGTGTCATGTGTGCACACTTGAAAAAAAAAGAGTCAATACAAAGCCCTTTCTTTATTGTCAAATAAGAAAGAGTAAATTAATTTTGCCTTTGAATTATGTGGAATTGAATTATACAAGAATATCTTGGCAAAGCTCCTTCTTTTAATTAATGTTTCGTCAGACCATCAATCTTACTTCCTCCCTGTATGTTAATACTCAATTTGTTTAGCATTTACTTAAGCCACATCTATTTTTGAAAGAGGAATTCTTATCTAGCTAGTTAAGATGCCTCTAAGCAGCATAACAAAGGCAGCGGGGATAATTTCCCACCATATTGAACAACAAAATGAAGTTCCCAGGTCTCCATTGTGAAATCTAGAGTGCTTTCTAATTAATTAGCTGGGAAACATACACATGCATTCTGCAGGTAACTATCCTCTGTAGCACGGTAGAGCTGCTTTGTAGGAAAAATGATATTCTTAGTAGCAAAAAAAAAAAATGTGTATATTAGTAGCTTCTCTCACTTCCAAGGAAATTTTTTTCTTGAGAAATATAAATAAAATGACTATTTCTCAGTTAGTCAGAGAACAGATTTTTTTTTCTAGTGGTCATTGGCTTTTACCATTGCAGGAGCTTTATGCTGAAGATATTAGAAGGTGTGATTACCTCATGGATCAATGGCCACTAAGCTGATATGCCATTGATTTTCTAAATCAGTAGGTAAGGCAGGGCATGGCTCAAGTGGGTCAAATGCCTCAGCCTTACTGGAAGGATTTTTATTTTATTTTATTTTATTTTTGCTATCCCTGTCATTGTTGACCTTATGCAGTTGAGAATCAATCAGGTAGAAAGGATTTTGGTAATATCCAGTCTATAACAAGCAGGCAGGTTACTTTAAAATGATTTTATATAAATTTGTATTATGGCTCATTTTATGAAGTTTTCTAGAACTTTCATTAAAAATATTGACAGATTCTTAGATATGAGCTTGTCCACTAATGAAAATGAATGAAGTAAACACAAAGGGTATGCTTATTCTATTAATTAAACATCAGGAATTCAGTGATTCAAACACCCTTAACTCCAAACCCATTTGGCATTTGGTTATTCACACTGTAATAACTAATTCTCTGAAAAGATTTAATAGATCTGTTTTGAGTGCCATCACACACATACACACCCACACTCCATGAAGAATGGAAAAATGCAGATGATTCGAGGAGAAAATAAAATTAACTTTTAAGTAAATAAGAAAAATAGAATGGAATTTGACACTGCAGTGGAAGAATCATTAATATGAAGCTATTCTAAAACTTCAAGTTTTATCTTTAAAACTGAAGCAGTTTTTCAATTTTTTTTGGCTTTGAGATATAATTAATAAAAATTTCAAAGTTAGTCTCACATACACATGCACACATACGAACCTTTTGTAGAAGTGTCTAAATCAAGAAGTTGAATGAATCGTTGACATATTTTATTTTTCACATTAATATTCTTTGCGGTATAACACAAATTTAATGCCAAAGTAAATCTTTAATGAAAAACAAATGTAAAAAAAAAAGGGATTTTTAAATAAAGCATGGAGGAAGGATAGTTAAAAAAAGAAGAGAGAACAAGGAATAAAAATAAAGACATAATCATGAACATACACTTGTTTGCAAGAACAATTTTTTGAGGGATATTAGCCTAAAAAATAACGCATGTGTTTCTTGGACAAATGATATACACACTCAGCCCAATCTAGCTAACTTATTTAACATGTTGATGATAAATACATTAAGCAAATAATAAAAGATACCATTCAATCCATCTTTTCTAAATGTAGGTGTCTAATATTTGACTAAATATTTCAGACATAGAGCTTCACAATGGAAAAAAATAAAACTTAACAGGAAACTGGTTTGGTTTAAATCTTATTTCGACCACTTACTATTTAAGACACAGTTACAAATTATTGAACACTTCTGTGCATCTTCAATCCTTCTTTAAGAAAGGAATATATGTATTAATTGTCTTCAGGAATTTTATATTTGTGAGTTATAAAGCTCTGAGTCTATATAGAACAACCACTAAAATAAATAATATCAATTTCTTTTATAAATTATTTGTAGTGAAATGTCAATGCCACGAATGTGAATTTATATTATTCCCTTAAAACATTCTCTCTCAGTCATTTTCTGAGCCCTAGAAAACCCACTTCTTCCTTATTGCTATGGTGCTTCCATCTTCCCTCCGTACCTGCTGCTCAACTTTCCTCAATTTTGTGACTTACCTGTGAGTTTCTTCTCAGTTTTGGTCACTTGTACTTCACACCCTTTATCTTCACAAGATCAAGGCACTTCACGGGATAGGTAATGTCCACTTTGTTTTTGCCTAGCACCCCTTATGGAATCCACAGGGTAAGCTAGAACTGTGGTAAACTCACATTTTACTGCCAAGCAATTCTCACGCAGTAAAGGCGTCCCCTTTACCTGTGCAAGCTTCTCAATGGACGTCGGTTTTGTGGACCCTGTCACGTGTATGCTACTGGATTCTTCTCTCTAGGATAGCAAAATACCTTGGAATCCTTTATTCCTTCAGAAATAGGCCAGCCACAGTGTGAGCATTCAATAAAAACTTTAAATAAATTAAAGTGGATAAAGTTGTGATTATGTTTTTAATCTGTCTTTGAGAATTAGAAAATATTTAAACCATTCAGAATAATTTCAATTCAAAATTATGTATATAGACCACAAAATACATATTTTAATTATGTGTGAAATTAACTTTTCTATATAATACTTTTCAAGCATTTGAAATTAATAAGTTTACCATGCTAATATTACATTTTGTGTTTTATTTGGTTCAGGGAAGTAATTACTTCTCTAGAAATATTAAATGTAAACTACAATTTAATTGATTGGTGGAGTTTTTTCCTTTTTTTAAAAATATCTGAGACCTTTGGGAACTTTTTATCTCAGAGTTAAATGGTTTGTTATCCATCCTCAGTTTTATTACCAATAAAGATAGGTAGATTTGACAATTGTGTTTAAAAAGGATTGAAATTCAAAACATGTTCCTAGAATGAAATATTATCAGAAAAAACTGGCCTGCTTTTCTATACATTTGATTGTCAATCCTTTGCATATATTTGACAAGCTGTACGTCTTCCTCACTATTAGATCATATTCTGTTACATATTTTATGTACCTGAGAATTTCAGGTTCCACCAAAGAGAAATATGGATGGAAACTTGATTTTAATGGCAGTGTATTATAATGAATATAGACAATGCAATAAAAATAAAATGTCAGAGTATTAAATTTTCACTATTCTCTATCTTGCCTACGAAAGTACCAACAACACTTCTTTTTTAGAAACTATTGTAAAATTGATTTATTATGAGGAAAGTGAGCCACAAACCCCTAATAAAATATGTGAAAGTCTATCTGAGTATTAGTGTTTAGTAATTAAAGTATATACTTTGACTATATTTTAATTTTGTACTGTTCATTCTCTAGACTTTCATTTTTTTCAATAAAAGCATGTAGATTGTTGATACACTTTCTCCGTCCTTATAATGTAAAACTATTTCATTAAATTCTTTCAATAAGGCACAGATGTGCAATGACAATAATGAGAGTGATTTACAGGGCTCCACCCCACAGTGCTAGTTCTAGCTCTTCCTTGAAGTGAGCAAGAGAGTTTATGGTGATCGATTTGTGGAAATTTTGAAACAGTAGAGCAAAGTAAATTAACTGAACTCTCCTGACAAAATATAAAAACTGTGCTAAGACTGTGAATTTGTTTTGTTGGGGGTAAAGGATAATATTCTAGAACGTTGTGAAATACTAGATATGAACAAATAATTACACACATCTAAACTCGTTGAGTTTCTCACTAGTGGAAGAAGGATGATCCGGAAAGAAACAGAAGACTCAGTTCAGTAATATTACATTTAACTAAGGCATCAATGTGAATTTTGGGTTTAAAACAAATACACAGGTAGATACATTCAAAAAAGGATTCTTTTTCCACATAAATTTTCCAGCATCAATTCCTGCTTGGCTTCCCCCCCCCCCCCCGATTTTAATGATATGTATATATGCAGTATATAATGCTTACATTGAACTTGAGTATTTTTGCACATATATGTCATGTCAAAGTTACAAATTCTTCTCCTCTCCCTTTTTGGCTCTCCTAGTCCCTCCCCCTCTCCACTAGTTACCATTATTCCTCATATTAAGCTTTATGCAGTGACTGTGATCTGGGTTTCTTATAAGAGAGAAATCATTCGGTATTTAACCTTCTACATCTGACACATGTTGCTGGTCATGATGGTCCCAAGTTGCATGCATCTACCTGCAAAAGCCTCAGATGTATCTGTTTTTATAGTTGAGTAGTATTCTGTGAGATGCATATCTGTATCCATTGGTCTGTTGATGGGTATTTTGGTGTCTTCCATTTTTAGCTATTGTTAGTCGTGCTGCTATGAACATGGGTATACTTGTATCTCTGTTACATGTTGTTTTTAACTCTTTTGGGAAAATTCTCAGAAGAGGTTTCACTGGATCGAAGGAGATATTTATTTGCGAGATTCCCACACTGCTTTTCCTAGTGGTCGTACCAGTTTACATTCCTATCAGCAGTGTAAGAGGTTCCTTTTTCCCAGCAGCCTCACCAGCACTGATCGCTGTTTGAGTTCTCGATATATGCAATTCTCTCTGGGATTAGATGGCTTCTTGATCTGTACTGTTCTCACTAGGATAAGATGACACTTTATTGATGCATCGATTTGCATTTCTCTAAAGACTAAGGATGTAGACCATCTTTTTTATGTATTTGCTGGCCATTTGAAATTTTTCATGTGAGAACTGCTTATTCATTACAGTTGTCCATTTTTACTGGTGTCTTTGATATTTAAAGTTCTCTTTTTTCTTCAGTGTCATGTGTACTCTTATATAGCTACTTCCTGTCTGAAGTACAGATGGTAAAAATGTTTCCCCATTCTGTCAGTTCTCTCTTCACTCTGTTGAGACCATCATGGTTAGTGATGTGAGTCAAACTCAGAAAATAAAATATCACATGGCTTCTCTTAGATGAGAAACTCAAAAGATTTGCATTGTATAGAACCAAATGGATGTGACAGTGGGAGTTTGGGGTAGGATCAAGTTAGGAGTGGGATTACCATAACAGAAGGAAGGATTGTAATGCTGTTATGAAATTTTGTGTACATTTTGTATACAAAAATCCTCAAGCTCAGGGTAGCCATTATATGTCACACACACACACACACACACACACACACAAGCACACACACTTATACAAACATACTAATAAATTAAATTTCAGTGGAAAAAAATAACAACAGGGCAATAACACCCACAGAATAAGGTATAAATATATAATTTCAAGGAAAAAACCTCTCTTGTTAAATACATAAACAATTAAATAGAATCAGCATGGCTCATCCTATCAAAAGATTCCTTTTAGCAAGTGTAAAAGGCATGATGAAATATTTAATATAATAATCATTAAACTCCATAAACATAGTTTAGCAACAAAATTAAAAGAAAGATGTAAAAATTAAAATGTAAGAGTAAAATATAGTCTGCGTGGCCACAAAGTATCTCTCCCTAGGCATTTATTAATGATGGAAACTGGAATAGTTATTACACCAGAGTTTCAGGTAGATATATCATCTAATAAATCAAGGTTTACATCGGCTGCGCCAAAATATGTTTATATCCTGCACCTGCCCATAGGATCCAATAAAAAAGATTGTTGTTAATGTAAGAAAATTGGTCAAGTAATGCCAACACCTAAAGCTGATCATGAGAAATCATTGGCCTAGACCAACTTAAGGTTCATTCTCCAAAGAATTGATGAGTACTCATCAAAAGTGACAAGAGCATTGAAGAGAAATAAAGAAAGACCAAGAAGCTTTCACAGATTAAAGGAGACAAGATTAAAATTAACTCCAATGTATATCATAGGATGGAACCTAGAAAAACAAAAAAAAAGCACAGTAAATTTTATGAGAGCAAATGTTAAGTCTTTACTTTCAATGTTGAAATTATAGAGTTGCACGAGTGCTAATTTCTTAGTTTCGGCAATGAATTATCTGACAATTGTACAATACAAAAACAACGACAAAATGGTAAACTGAATACAAATTCACTCTGTGCTACTTAGGAAACTTTATGTTAGGTATAATATTAAAAACTACATGTTTTAATACACACGAGGGAGTTTTTAATGAAGCTTTTAAATGGTGGAAGCCAATTTCAAGCTCAGTAATTGTTACTGAGAAAAATACTCTCTGATTTATACCAAAGTTGCTTTGAATAATCTTAGATCCCATTTAATTTATTCATTCATTTAGAAAAGAGCTTGATTTTGGATAGTCACAGGTTTACTCTATAACAAAGTTAACTAGATAAATGCAAAAGGAAAGATTAAAATTTGAAGTGATTTTTTAAATTAAATTTTACTATTGAAACAGAGTGAACTCATAATACATTATAGGTAACCATTTACCATTAGTCTTAAAGATTTAAACAGATAAAATCACAAATAATTATAGGTTTTCTGTTAGAAAAAAAAATCAAAGCTTTCATTTCCTATGGATTCCACAGCCTCATCATTACTAGTGAAATAGATTTATTATAAATTGGGGTATATTTTACAGCAAATATTCTATTATGCCTGATGATTTTCTTGAAATTAAAGGAGTACTTTGCATCAATGTCATCTTTCATCTAAGAAGTTCTTTTTTAACATTAAAATTTCCATACGTCCCTATAGAACAAAAATAAAAGCTCTAGCAGATCTTAAAATAGCTGAGCACTGACGTAGACAGGATGAAATCTTAGTCCTAAAAGAAAATATAATTTCCACTTATTTTTATTTCTTTTTTCTTATTCCAACTACATTATTTTTGAAACATTATATGGCGACATTATATGTAATCATTGTTTTCTCATTATTTAAAATATTGATAATAAGCAATAACTACTACCACAAAAGACGATATTTTAGTGACAAATCTAGTCCAATATATCTAAGAAAGTACACCAAATTAATTTCTTCAGGTGTGAATTTTTAGATATGAAGATATTCAGACTTTATTATGGAAAATGAATGTAAAATATTTTATCTCCTTAATTATAATATTCAATTATTGTAGTTCTTCACTAAAAGCCTTTCATTCATACTTAAAGGAAAAATGGGTCAGCATACTATTCAAATAATATCAAGAGGTATATGATATTAAAGTGTTCTGAAAATATAAATTGTTCTTCAATATCAAATATTACTAGTTATAGTTTTCTCTATGTCTAATATTGATAAAATTTTATTAACATTTTGATGTAATAAGAAAATTATTTCCATGTTGAGAACTTTAATGAAGAATCTTCAAGGGAGCGAGTTCCACTTAAATAAAATGATCATTTTGCACACAGAAGTGTCCTGATTTACATTGGATTTCAGGATCTTTAAGAAGATGCTAAATGTTGGTCACAACAAAGCATTATAGACTGAATTTCCATGCAATAGAACATTCAGCCTATGCCAGCTCAGCTGCTGTTCAGCCCTGAAAATTCAGTGCTGTGAGAGGCAGAGGCAGGCAAGTTTCAAGTTCACTTGGAGAATAGGCAATTTATCAACTTAGTGAGACCCTATCTTAAAAATCAAAAATAAAATTGGGTTTGAGGCAGAGTTCAATGCAGTTCTTGGGTTTAATTCCTAGTGCAAAGAACAACAAAACAACAACAACAAAACCAAGCTGGCTTTAGAGAATTTTATGTAGAGGTAGTATGAGGTTATACGGACTACAAATAAATTCAGTCACTATTTAAATTTTGCCCTGCAGTCTTCAACCATGGAAGTCGGAACAGTACTTCCACCATCTTTTTCAGTCGTTCTTTCTGTTACAAATGGTTTCCTGGTACAATTTCTGTGCAGTATACAGGAGCGGAAATAAATATTCTAGTGCTTCAAGAATCTAGGATAAGGCTATGAGAACTTAAATATTCAACAGCCATCCTGTGAACTTGAGAAAAAAATGCCATATCTATGCAAGATAAAACAATATGTAGAGAGAATTTAAAACCTGAAAAGCATCAGTGAAATGGGAGAAGCCTGACTATTACTGATGTTTGAGGAAAACAAAAGAAAATAAAACAAAACAAAACTAATCAAGTCATAGACTATGCCTCCACCCCTTTTATGACTCCAGGGACTGAATCAGGAATCTAGCTCAGCCAGGGCCTGCCTGCCTTCCACTCGTCACCACAGAGTATATTCCCTAAACATTTTTTTCCCCCTTGAGACAAGTCTTTCTAAATTTCTAAAACTGGCCTGGACTTTGTAATCATCCTGCCTCAATTTTTGATTAGTTGAGAATACTTACGTATGCCACTGGGACCAGTTTTATTCTCCTTTTTTTGTGCTTGTTTGTAACTCTTTCTAACATGTTAAATCCCAGAGAAAGGAGGAGTTACTATGCAAGATTTAGCTCTGTTTCCTCATCCCCCGCATAGAGAAAATATGCAGTCATTGTTGCAAAATCATTTGCATTATAAGATGTTTGGCAAAGGAAAGATAACGATGCTTTCAGGCAAGGGAACAGAAAATCAACAGAAAAACAGAGTAGCTGAAGAAACACACTATCGCGCAGACATTGGATGTAAGAAGTCCATCAATAAACAAAAGATCTCCAGATATGACAGAATCTCAGGGTAAGAGGTGAACATCTATAAGAACAGATTATTTTAACATAATGCTCATTCCAGAAGTACAGCGTAGTACTCATTTTACTCAATAAACACTGAAGCACAAAAAGAAATCACAACTTCATCTTTTCAGTTATCTCACATACTTAATTGGCATTATATTATCATCGACATGCCAGAACAGGAGGTAGCCACCTATGACCATCTACTGGATCTGGCGTGGCCTCTGCAAATGTAAATGAAGCTTTATTTTAAAACAAGTATAGTCACTCATTACCCATTGTAATTTGAATACCAGAGCAGTCAATTTGCTTACTTCTGTTAGAGGTCGTTGAACATTTGCTGTCTGTCTCTAAAACCGTTGCTAATACATAAGCTAGAGGATTGCATTGAAAAAAAAATCAGTAAGCAGTGTTCCACAGCCAGGTCCCAAAACAGTAGGCAGAAATGCCAACAGAGAATATCTGAATGGTTATGAAGTTTAAGATAGGAACAGATAAGAAGTTCCAGGAGAACACAAGGAAAAGATTCCCTGGAAAAAACAGACCTTAAAGGAATAAGACTTATTTAGTTCAGTAGGAATGTAAAAAGTGAATCAGTGCAAGAACTTTCCATATATATGTCCTATACATAAACATGGCATATGTATGCATACATATGGTTATATATGCATATAATTGGCAATATATGACAACCAAATTGTGTGTACAACACGCAATGATCAATACAGAATAATTACCATGCTCTTTTCCACTTACCTGTGCCATTTTTGCTTTGGAAAAAGTCAAAATGCTTTTGCCTGCCTCTATCTTCCCATTTTTATTAGTAAGCATATGAAATGTGCAATGCTTACATTTGAGCTTGTGTGATTTGGGCATGTATATATCATTTCAACTTCACAATTCTTCCCCTCCCCCTCTGATCCTGCTGCTATCTCCTACATCCTCCTCCACAATTTCATTTGGTTCTGTAAAACGCCTGTATTCTTGGTTTCTTATATTAGAGAAACCATGTGATATTTAACTTGAGTTTGACTGCCTTCCCTAAGCATGATGGTCTGAAGTTGTATCCATTCACCAACAAAAGCCTTAGATTAATTTGCCTTTATGGAAGAGCAGTACTTTATTGTGTGCATACATCACATTTTTTTTTTTTTGAAATGGGGTCTTGCTCTGTAGCCCACGCTGGTCCTGAATTCACTATGGGGCTCAGGCTGGCCTTGGACTCATGGCAATTCTCCTACTTCAGCTTCCCGACCACTGGCATTACAGGCATGCATCACTACGCCCAGTTTATGTGATGCTGGGGAATCGAACTCTGGTACTAAGACCTTGTCTTAGCTCTTCCTACACAAACAAGCAAGCTTTAACCCCCAAGCCATTCCTCCAGCCCACGATTTTTGTATCCATTGGTCTGCTGATGGTTATCTCAGCATCTTCCACAATTTTACTAATAGTTGCACTGCAATAAACATGGGTATGAATATATCTCTATTATATGTTACCTTTTACTTTTATTTCTAAAATCTGTACAATATTTCTGTGAATTTTAGTCTCGCTGCCATGGTATACAAATTAGAACTTACTCATCTTTTCTAAATGTGGTGTGGTACCCGCTGTCCCCTACTCCATCTTCTCTCTGCATAACATGTGTAGGACCTTTTTCACTCTCTACTTCTCTTAGATCAACTCCTTAGCTTTCCTATGTGAGTGAGAGCTTAGGCAGTCCGTGCCTTTCTGTGCCTGACTTACTTTGATGAACACAGTGTCCTCCAGTTTTACCCACATCTTTTTAAGTGAAAGGATTTCATTTTTTAATGAACGAAGAGTATTTCATTCTGTACATGCACAATATCTGACCATTAAAAAGTCAAAATTTACAGAATAAATATAAACAAAAAGCCTAAGATGAGAAAAATTGATTACATATGAGTAATTTTCATCCCATCATGGAAATTCATATATATATATATATATATATATATATATATATATATATATATATTCAGATTATAGAGACAAACATGAGGTCTCTATTTCATGGATTTTTGACATCATACCTAAAAACTTTAACTTCAGTTTGAAAATAGTGAATTGGACAAGAATTTTGCCAGAATATCTAGCTGAAAAGTGAACTGTTATTTGTGGGAAAATGGGAGGCAAACATCAAGATTAGGTAAGAAAACAGATTTGAAAAGTAATATCATTTATGGTTGTTTTCACTAATTTATTTTTGATTCATCTTCTTATTTGATTTTGATTCTAACCCATACAATACTACATATCATACAGTAGAGCCATAGTACTTTTTATATTAAATTAACAAAGATTCACGATTAAAAATCACATAAAATAATGGGACTGGATGAATTACACAGCAATTAAAGTGCTTTCCTAGCAAGCATAATATTATGAGTTATATTCCCCAGCATCACATAAGCTGGGCATGGTGGCGCAAGCCTGTAGTCTCGCCATTTGGGAGGCTGAGGCAGGAGGATTGGCTTGAGTCTGAGGCTAGCTTAGACTACACAGTGAGTTCAGGACCACTCTGGACTACTAAATGAGACCCTACCTCAAGAACTGGAATAAGTAGTATTAAAATAATTTGTTAGTGCAAAGCTGATGAATTTAGGAAATAATTTGAGATAATGTGTTTGAAAATAATAAATTTGATTTATGACATTATTATCATTAGTAGCGATTATCGCTTTACTCATAAGTGTAATTTTTTCACCAATCCATAAATAATGCAACCCTTACCACAGTGGATTTGGTAATAAGTTTACCCTTCTCTATGTGTCAACGGAAATTCTGACTCAATCAAAGTGACCTGGTGAGAATTTAAAAAAAAAAAAAAATTTTAAAAAATTATACACTTGGAAGAGGGAGCGTAAGCCCTGGATTCCTACCATAACCATGTGAATTGGGTTTCTTACTTTTAGGGAAGCAGTTGGTCTGTAAAGAATAATCAGCTATTATAATGTCATATCCTCCAATGGTCTACACTTGACATAAAACAGGTATCATGACAACGGAAAGGAAACAAGCAGCTCTCCATTTGAAAAGAAAGAACCCAAGCATTTGACTTGGACATTTTAAATGCATTGGTGAAAGTCTTGAATCTACCCCACTGAATAAATGACTTAACCAGTCATAATTCATACATGATGGCTTGTCACTACCTGTCAAAACTGCTTTCAGACAGTAAAGTATTTCTAAGGAATAGGTTTTCAGATTAATGTAAATTTCATAAGAATAAAACACTGCAGTAATAAAAGAGATTTAAAGAGGAAGAATTTATTCAGTCATATATGTGATTACCTGTAATATGGGGAGAAAACAAATTAAACAAAGAACCGTGAACCAGTGTTATAATGGACATACATGTGTTGGATGTCTGCCAAATTACTCTTAGAAATCACTTTGTTTCTCTACCAGATAAACTGAAGAAAATTACTTATTAATATTTTCAAATAGCAATTATCTAGGCAGAAAGGGACACTGACAACCTATCTATTTTCATGTCAGTTATGTCTCTGACCATAATAATAGAATATTCATTTTTGCTGTCATGGTGGACACTTGAATACAGAAATCAAATAAACACAAAATTAGGTTGGGCAATACAATATATTGAATATGTCTGTACAAAACATATTTCAAAGATCAGAATTAATTGTTAATATGTTGTTGTTACATATACATATTAAAAATCCTCAAGTTCAACATAACCATTGTATAACAAGTATAGATACAAATATTGGTGGGCAGGGTAGGATGTGAGGGAGACAGAAAACTGACGAAAGGCACAATTTCATTGGTAGGTGGAGGTTATACACATACAGATTCGTTCAAGACTATACTGATTGGATAAGCTGGAAAAAATATCATGTAGGTAGCTAAGAGAACATTTTATGAATATCGTTTTACATTGTACTCTCTTAAAACTAAGCCCAATGGAATTGATATCAATGTATTAAGATATAGAGGTCAGGTAACGAAAGTTTTATAGCTGTGTTTGTGGACATTAGAGAAAAAACAATTTTCCACATATTTTGTTATTATTTTTTCTTATTAATTTTTATTGGCCTGTCTGAAATTTTATTTTAAGTGCCTTATGTAAGGCTAATTTGAATGAAACCTATGATTTAGAAAGAGAAGAGAAGCAAATGACAATATAAATCATATAAGTTCTGTATTCTGACCACTAACCAAGAAAATAACACTAATGTTCACTCCCTAGAAAATGCTTCACCACGTGGAACTCCAGACTTTTGAATTTGTGTTGTATTATTATTACCTGTAATATTTGTTCAATTTTTCTTATTTTTCTTTATTTTGATATAGTAATATTCTTCTTTGAAATTCAAGAATATAAATTCTAAATGAGCAGAGCAAACATGCAGATGAATATCCAGGCAATAGACTGAAAAGGACCGAGATAACATTTTCCCCGAAGAGTTATAGGTTATTCAGGTTTCAAATTATATCCCCTCCATGAACGCCTGCTCCCTGTAATGCCTCTTTGCTGTTGTGGGGCTGCTGTGCTGTACGCTCAAGGTTCTTACCCAGAGTCTACTCAAAATGAATATTTTCAAAATGTCTTTCTAACTTGAGTATAGTGGAAAGATGGGAGAAAGAAAGAGGGACATGGAAGAGAAGGAAGAAAAGGAAGAAAAATAGAAAAGAAGGGAAAGGGAAAGAAATGGGACACAGCATTTAAAAAAAGGGAGGACAGAAAAAGACAGGAGGAAGGGGAAAAGAAAGAAAGGAAAGGGGCAGGAATGAGGGACCAGGAGATACGAGGAGAGAAGAGATAGAGTTCTACCTTTCCAACTTTGGGAAACTTGGCCTAAGAGACTATTGACAATTGCATTTCCAAAGCCCGTCTTTCATGTTGATTTAAAAAAAAAAACGATTTTAAAGTATAATTTATGTTTTTAAACATCCATATCATACACACACACACACAAACATGATGTCGATTTTATAGATAAAATGATTACTAGAAATTCACATCTTTTAATGTAAATATCATCTATTCATTCACAAGAGTATATTCTTATAAAACCACCTAAATCTTATTGTCCACATTTTCTGTAACTGATGTACATATTATTCAAGCAATAAAATTAAAATATTTTTCTATATTTGTCACAGATCTGCAAATGCCCATAAATCTCAATTTACCTTCTATGCCTTCCTGATGTTTATACTCCCTATAATGTGACCTAGATTGCAAATAACCTGGCAAGATGTGATGAATAACACTTCATCTATACCTTTGAAATTTATAGATTAGATTTGTGATTTTTACTCATACATTTTTCTACCTTTCATTGTGATGATTTCATTGGCTATTATATGATTTATTTGATTTTTCTACTCTGGCCTGTCTATGACAACTGATATTATAAAATCGAAAACTTAGAAAGGTTATACACACACACACACACACACACACACACACACACACACACACACATATATATATATATATATATATATATATATATATATATATTATACTTAAAATAACATTATTAATTCATACGCCCACAAATATTTTCAAACATTTTAGGACAAGTGAAAGATAACTTAAATTTCCCCTTCCACTGGCAAATATGCAAACATAATAGTCTCTGAAATGTCTCATTGACATAATTTTTCATTTACCTCTTTCTTTCTTGATGAGTGAATTATCCACATTATGTTCAAAGTTTTAAGTACTAATAAATGATAGATGAGTTTAAGATTTTAATTATTAACAGAGTATTTAATACCATATCACATTTGTCTGATCTTTTTCTCTCTTCTACTGTCTTAAAAAGAAAACCAGGCAGCAGCTCATTACCAAAATCTTAGATGACTCGCCATTGCAGATGTTTGATACCCAATGCAAATTTTTCCTCTGAACTAAAAGCAATGAAGTTTGTACTTATAAATTTCATCAGCATATTTTGACCACATGCTGTGGTAGAGTTTTTGTCGGATTATTTTGTCACTGACTTGAAAACCACTATTTTTCAATGAATATTATGGTAGTGGGAATCAAATCCTCGAAGGTAAATTTGTCAGAATGTAGCTGCTTTGCTTTCACCTCTGTTATCACGATTGACTCATAGTGGTGGCTAAAATTATTTAGTTCATCTATATGCAAATACACATGGTCCATCTTCCTCGTCTCTCATGACAAGTAAAGCAATTGAGATGATGCAAAATGATGTTCCTCATTCAGAACTTCAGCTTAGAAGAAATCGACATTGATTTTTATATGAAAAATCTTAATACTTTTTGAATTTGAGGCTAATGAAGATTTATAAACACTGAGGTTAAGCTAGCCATCAGTTTGTACAAAGAGAATGGCATTTAAGTGCATTATGTCTCTCAATAATCAAATATTTTGTTTTTATCAAGACAAATGGCATTTAATATTAGCTAAAGTATTTATCACATTTTAATGATTTTGGTCCTTCCTCTGGCAGTGGCAACCCCATAAATTGTTATCAATGCCGTACCTCAGCAAACTGAGCTGTAAAAAGTATCTGTGAGTAAAACTGCAATCTTATCTTCTGTTTGTAATGGGGATTAAGATAGAGATGGATCTGATGTCTGACAAGTAGCAATTTGAGGAAGTCATTTTGTAGATATAATTTATAATGTCTGTATTTCAATTTCTTTATCAAGAGGTGGCGCTGGGCAAAGGCTGCCCATTGGAGAGACTGCATTCATCAGTTCAAACCCGATTCCCACTTTCTTGGTCAGAACCATGAAACTGGCTTTCAGGAAGGCAGTGACAATAGAAACAATGTGTATTACTAACATACCCATTCAGTAAAAAAAGATGTTCTAGTGAAAGGTAGAAAGACAAGATGGAAGACTGCTAACTCCTAATTCACCAAGAAAATTGCTGGTTCAATTAGAAAAGAGGTATTGACTTCAAGATCCAATGTAAACTCCACTTGCACAATTCAACTGATATATTGGGCTATAAATTTTGCCTCTAATATCATGATTCTGTTATTCTTGCTCACTCTAAGTCTATGTATCCTTCAACAAGTATTGTAAAGCACGTCGTTCATTTGAAAGATCTTAAAGGTTTTTAAATAAACACACTGACCTAGTTCTGATAGAAGAAGGAAGGAGCTGTGACTATCTTACAGTAAGATCTAAATTAATGGAGTCTAAAGGGATTCACATAGTCATTAAGAACTGCAAAACACATTCTTTGAATATTACTCTACATTACTCTAGAAATAATAATAAGAACATAGGAACATAGTGTACAATTTTGAAATTATATCATTGTCCTCTTTTGAAACAATTGAATGACAAAAAAGTGATTGAATTACAAAGTTTATGTGATATATTGTATGTTTGTTAAACTGATCAGATACAGACCATATTAAAATGTGATGGTTATATGTAAATATTAACAAATAAAATAAAATGATCTATAAGCAGAAATTGTAAGGAGTAGTGTCAATAAAGTAAACAACTTTTATGAAAATATACATAAAATTACACTTAAACGGATGTAATCCAACATTGGGAGGCTGAGGCAGGAAGATTGCCTTGGCCACACAATGAGTTCAGGGGCAACCTGGATACAGAATATGACCGTGTTTCAAAAAAAAAAAAAAAAAAAAAAAAGCTCTCACACTTGCAGTAGTGAAAAGTGTACTGGAAGTCACGTGCTCTTATTGGAGGAATGACCTGTCATCAGACACGTGATGAGCACTGGGAATGATGGGAAAAAGGACTGTACACATGTAGTACCCCATAGAATCCCACCAGAGTAAATAGTTAATAAGTAATAAGAAAATTGTCAAATAGATGGTATATCCCTACTTACATGCTTCCTATATTTTAATATATATATTTTTTTTCTAGAATGAATGAGCTATGAGATATTATAATCCATTTTGGATCCTTCTTTTTCATCTTTTTGTACTTCCAGTTTCCTTGTAGATTCAGTTACATGTAATGCATCTGATAGGCTTTTGTACCAGCCTTAAAGATCACTCATGAAGTGGTAAACAACATTATATATAATTTAGGTATTAATAATTATTTAAAATGTGTATAGTATAATTATAATTTATATTTTATTATAATTTGAATATATAAATATATTTCAATATAAAATAATAATGAACTAATTAGACATTTAAAATTTAAATTATTTTGCCAATGCATGTGTATCTGTGTTCCTTGAGGAAACATTTTTCTTTCCAATTTACTCTTTTAAATAGCTGACAATTTAAAAAAATGTTTTACACATAGTTTTCATTTACATTAATTTATTTTAAAGTCAGTTATATTTTGTAAGAGCCTGTCAATAATGCTCAGCAAAATGGCTCAAGACAATAGATGTGTGTCCCTCTTATGAAATGCACAAAAATAATGACATAAAAAGGCCCCAACGTGAAGAGCAGGGTAGGAAGAGAGGCAACGGTCCGATAGGAAAGGGGTGAACTTCTGAAAATGGGGTAGACACAGATGCTCACTGATTTTTCAGACCCCCATGGTTGTTATGTGTTACAGAATTTGGAGTTTATGTATTTACAAAAATGTTAAAAATAGTTTGATGATATGTGTTTTTATTGTTTATAATTGATGAAGTAATTTGAGTCATTTGAAGCCTATCAATTCTTACAATTGAAAACTCAATAGCACCCTTTCTAGTCATTTTAAATTTTCTTTTGAATGTAGCTAGGTTTCTTGGCCCAACTACTAACACTTTGTGAGAATGTAAGATTACATGTGCAGATTAATTGTTGTTATGTGAGAGAATTTGAAGGCTGACCACCATTCTATCTGTAATGTGGGGACTGCTGGCTGCTTTTAGTAGGCAATTTTAAAACTAACAATTGAGAAATAAAGACCAAAAATATTTGAAAAACTTAAATTTGAGCCAAAAAAGATTTCCCACGCAAATTTGGGGCCAAAAGATTACAGTCGTTCAAGAATCTAGCACTATTTTAGAAAATCTAGAACTTTATATGTGAGATCAAGATGAGACATACCTTGAGGGATTCTCAAGAATCAGCAAGAGCCCCAACCACTATTAAATCAAGGGCATAAAAAGTTCATCTTTTATTTCATAAGAGAGCTCCCAATTCCTTTGTTGGAGAAAGACCTCTGTGGAAATTGATTCTCTGAGATTCATTTCATAACAGCAAGCTATCTAGCTAAACAGAGGTCACTGATGCCATAGTCCAAGAGGCCTGGCTACTGCTCTCACAGAGCTAAAGGAAATAATGTTTTATCTGTTGGATATATTTTTTGTTTGAATTCAGTTGTGCTTAATACCACTATTGTACTCCTTTCGAATGGAAATATCTACCCAGCACCATTTACCTTTGGAATATGTAAATTTTTTTTGGTTGGGATATTTTGTGTTTTGGGGGGTGCAAAACCAAGAGTTCTTCTAGAGTCTCAGTGGTAATTTGACTTGGGACTCTTGTGACACTCTTGTGACATTTTGTAAAACATTATTACATTTTCATTGTATACAAAAGAGTTTTATCATGTTAGGTGTAATTAAGACCTTGTGTGTGTCTAGAAATGAAATTAAAAATAGTGTAAGGAAATGTGTTCAGATAGCAATGTTTCAAGGAGTTAGATATAACTAACAGATTGTCAACTTCATTGGAATAGAAACAGCCAAAATTATTGGCAAGTACCTTCTCTTAGGGCATATGTGTGTAAGGCACGTAGGTGTCTATGTAGTCCTCGGTCCCTGCCTTTCTGTTCCCCTGCTCTCCTTCCTGACTCCGACCAACTAAGAATCTTTGCTCTACTACACCTTTCCACCATCATGTTTGACTAAACCCTCTGAAGCTGTGTGTCAAATTATACCCCTCCTCTTTGCGTTGTGAGTTTTCATTATCTTGTCTCAGTAATTAAAAAAGCTTATTAATGCGGGAGATGTTTAAGTAAATTTTAATTGATTTCATTATTACATTCCTTAGATATTTCATTTTTCTTGATTCAGCTTTGATAAGTTGTGTATTACTGTGATTTCTTTTCTTTTCCTTTTTCTATATATTTTTTTTCTTTTTTCGAGGCAGGATCCCACTCTGTAGATTAGGCTCCTTGTGAAGTTACTATGTGGCCCAGGTTATTCTGGGTCTCAATGCCATCCTCCTGCTTCAGCCTCCTGAAACTTAGGAATACAGGTGTCTGCCATGGCAATCAACTTACATGGTGCTAGGGAACTGAACTCAGGGTTTTGTGCTTGCAAGGTGCTTTAACAGTTGTGCCATTCCTCCAACTTCAATTTCTTTTTATTTCATCTTGATGATGTAATTACTTGCAAATAATTGTTCATAAATTTACAGTATTTTATAAGGTCAGTAGCATTATTCCTATTTTTACTTCTAATTTTAGTCATCGTGTCTTATTTTTCTTCTCCAGTATAAGCTATTATAATCTTGCTAATCTTTTCAAGAAGACAACTTTTAGTTTGGTTAACATAATTTTAGGGCCAATAGCTGGTACAAGATATTTAAATTATGAGCAATCTCTGCTTTGAATGACCTGACAAGTTTGAATTTCAATGTAGTAAAACAAATATGTAACATTTGAGGTAAATTGTTTCTGAAATATTATTCAGAAGAAAATTAGTTATAATGTGAATAGTAGATAAAATAAGTAATTGCATGATAAAATAATATTATCTATCTAGTTGTTTTAATATAATGACTTTATCTTTAATTATACCTCTTATCTGCATCAATAGAAAAAATAGAAATATAATCGACTCAGTCATTATTATGATGCTACTGATGTACAATTTGAAATCAGATATTTTTATCTTCCATTTGTAAGCCACCTTGCATCTTCTTTTAACTATTTTTATTTCAGCTTCTTAAGGTGCTAATTACCTGGAACAAAATTAAAGAAATAATCTTTTTACCATAATAGTTTCTTCAGGATAAAGAGATTCTTAAAGCCTATTGATGTAGTTTTAAAAAAAAGCTTTATAATTTTAATGTTTAAAAATGTTATAATTTAGCACATGAATATTGCTAATAAAATAATTGGCCTATGAAACCATGGCAGTTGCAAATTTTATTACATGTAATCAAATTTATTCAAATTAATATTCATGCATTATTCTATCTCTTATGATTCTTATAATACTTAGTTCAATTTTTTCCAAGAAAAAAGATAAGAAAATTTATGTACATATGTCACTATGTTCAGCAACTCAAACATGAATGTTATACCATTATTAATATTCACATAGTAGAAAAATATTTTTATGAAATGCAAATTTTATTAACAGTATTGCAATAAAAAGCAAGTGAAAACTACAGTACATCAAGCTAGAAGTTCATTATTAAACAGACTACCGTGTCGTTCTTTCTCTGAAATAATATCAAATGAACTACATGAAAGGAAGTAGCATTTTGTAATATCATAGCCAGTTCAGTAACTCTATATCGAGGATTTGGTGAGATCTGAGATTTCCATATGAAAAATAGAGAGTGAAACTGGACAAAGAACATCAGATCTGATCTAAGGACAAGAAGCTCTGACCAACACGAGCCCTGGTGTAGCTGGTAAACTCATTTTATATAAGAAAATTGGTTGAATATTGAATTATTATTTTTAACAATGTTATTTGTTCTTCAAAGACAGAACTTCCACATGCCAAATTCAAATGTTAAGATATGATTAATGGAACAATTGCGGTCATACAACTGATATGGCAAACTATATGTACCTGAGCTCCAGGAAAAGAATCTATTTGACATATGCCAAAGAAGATATATCATTAACTCTGATGATTAGAAGAATTAATAATATTATCTTTATCCTTTACTACTGTGAATATCCAGGTAAATAAATAAATAAAGGCTAGACAGCTAGACATTGGATCCAAGGAACTTTGATGTTTGAAACAGTGCTGCTCCATACTAATCAGTACTTTTTGGAACTAGAACTTCAGAACAAAAAAATTGATGATTAGCGAATGACCTAGATAAACCAGTATATGTAACTAGCTGGAGAATCTACATGCTGTATATCACCAGTGACATGAATTACAGTGAATCACACGCCATTTAAGGAGTTAATATTTCAATAAGAAGGAAGTAAAAATTAGATACTTTATAGCAGAAAACAAATGAAGGTTATATATATATATATATATATATATATATATATATATATATATATGAGTAGATGTTATTATTTTAAGCTACTAAATGTAAATTCTGAAGGAAAAGACAACTAAGAGCATTTTGAAATATGTGTACATGCTGAAAAAAATCATACAGATGTAACATTTATAATAAAATAACCAGGGATGTACCGAGTGTACAAAGGGTTCATGCCATTTTCATAGTGTTATAATTTACCTGAACAGTAGAGGGCAATGAAGAGAAGGACAGGATTAATGAAATACATATCAGCTACATTATTTCATCTTGAAATATAACATGGGATTGGGGCATATAAAAATGTATTTTTCAAACGACCCAACTGAGCACATAAGAAGAAATACACAAACCAATAAAACAACTGCAGAAATTTCTTAAATATGTCATCAGTCAAGAGTCTAAGAATTCAGTACTTTTAAGAAATAATGAAGAAAATACATCGATAAAATAGATGAATCAATACACGAAACGGGGCAAGTTGAAAGGAGAACACATAAAGAAGACTATCTTTCATGTTACTGTCAATTATAAATTATTAAAATTCCAGGTTACAGATGAGCTAAGTAAGTGCAACAATTTTTTATAAGGAAATATTTTGACGGAACTGATTTGTTAAAAGAAGAGCAACAATACTAAATCACTAGCATAGAATGCATAATGAATGAAGCCAAACATTGATTTCACAAGGCAATACCAGATAGATAAAAGATGAATCTAAGACAACAATGCTTAGATTTTCCTGAGAAATGATCGATTATAAAGAAAATAATGAAAGCAATGTGAAACTAAAAGTGTACTACACTGGAGAAGGATATAGACAGTCAACAGTGACTCTGCTTGTATGTCAGGAAGGTCTGGGCTGAAACCCTTCCTCAGGGATCTGAGACAGGCGATAGGCCACATGGTGCTTTCATGAATATAATTGGCTTCCACATTTAAGAAAGGAAGTTTGATCTAGAACAAATATGGATAGCAGCTCATCAAACATTCCATAGAGGAAGTGAAGTCTCTTTTGCAGCTAAGATAGGAGACTGAGAGCAGAATCGGACTACCTTTTTTAGTACAATTCATTAAATCATACCTAACTTTACTCCTCATGTGTCTTGTGACCCCATGCCATATTATCTAGAATGGTGACATACTTTTCACCCAAAGTGTCACAAAACTCTGGAACTGAGAACTATCTATTAAGGAAAATAACTGAAAGGATTAGTGACAAATCACAATGACAGATGTGGCCATGGGATTGGTAAAATCCTTACGGCAAGAAATGCTTTTCCAAACATCCAAAATACAGAACACAGTTTCCTTTCTTTGTAACCACCTCCCCAACCTAAATACAAAAAAAAGAAACAATAAAAAGCAAGGTTCTATTATGCTATCCAACTTATCTTAATGATGGTTCTATTACATCAATTTATACCCCTTGTCCTGGGAGGAATGAAATCTAAAGTAAGTTGTCCAAAATATGCTACTAAAGGGTAGACCCAATAAGGATTGAAACTCATGTGAGCTTGACAGGGCTTAAATGGGACAACATGTTAGGCAGTTCATGGAGCACCTAGGTGGTTCACACTTTCTGTAGTTCCTAAGCCAGATCAAAACTTGTAGTTGGGTAACTAAGTCTCTAGGTATGTGTGTTTTGTTTTAATTATGTGATGAGTACACATAGTAATCATATTACTTAGAAAGTTTTTTGAAGTTTGTATAACTTTTGTTTTATAAAAAGTGGATGAGAATGTCTTGCATATTGCTAGTTCTGTTTGCCTTTGTTAAGTAACTTTTCATTGTATTATGCCAGGAAGAATAGTTGGACACATTAAAACATACTGATAATTTGTGTTCTACACTCTTCTTTGAGAAGTGTTATCTGTTCTAAATTTTCTTTATTTAAAAAAAGTCAAATGTCATATAGTTCCAAGTGTACATACATAGACAAACTTCAGGAATCAGGACACATTAACTTTAGACATAATCTTTAAAAGCAGATACAATTTCTTTGGAAGACTTAGTCAAATATAATTAAGCAATAGAGAATCAGGGCACATTCTACAGCATATTAGCATTCCTCATTCTCTTTATTTCTTTCTACTTTAAAAACTTTTATAGTTGACAAATTGCAAGTGTATGTAATGGAACGCAATACTAATAAAATGTCTTTGATGAAAGAACCCCTGAGATTATTATGAAAAGATTGTAAATCACAACTGAGATACTGAGAGTGTGTCAGTCATCAGGTGCCTTGTTGTGCTGTGCTGTTTCATGATATTTTTTCTGAAAGTTTATGGGCATTTAGAGTTACTCTGCTATCACACTTTCTTCTTCACATAGTAGAGAATCCCTTGTGATGTTACCTTTCAAGGATCACAGCACGAACTTGAGATGAGGTAAGTGAAACCTGAACAAAAAACGCTCCACGTATATTCAAATTACGCAAATAATATTGTCAAGGTGAATTGCAGGTTATAATTATGATCTACTTCAATGATAAAAGGTACCATATGGTTCCAAACCTAATCCATGATTTCTTTTTTAGTTACATTCTTTTCATACTCAGTTTCCGTGATCTTCCAGACATCTTTAAAGGAAAAAGCAGATGAAGAACTTTAGGTAAGGGAGCCCCAAGATCATTATTTAATGTCTGATTGCTGTCATCAAGCTCATGTCTATCTCAAAGAAACGGTTATCATTGTACAATTGAATTTGAAAAACATCCTAGTTCATTAGTTCTGGCCAAGAGAAGGGCTCGGTTCATTAGTCAGAGGAATTAGCTCATCCATCATACAGACTAATACGGAAACTAGATCTCTACTGCCAATGTTGTTTTCTAAATGACCATGGTTTCTCTATGCTGTATCAACAACTCTCTTTATAGACAATATTGATTCACAAAGACCAAAGATGATTCATTCCTTTTAAAACATGACTGTAAATGAATGAAATGATGCTTATGAAAAAGTAAAATGAAATATTTTGATTTATATATATATATATATATATATATATATATATATATAATTTACTGTGTTTTTCATAAGAAGGCATGGTATTATATGAACATATTACCCACTCAACTTCATCTAATTTTTCCCCATTTTATAGATATGTATAAGCGCAAAATTTAAGGTTTACAATGAAGTTCAGCATTTTGTGCACACACGTATCTTATCAAGGTGACAAGGACTTTCTCACTATCCTTTTGTCCCTCCCCTACTCCCCCCCCACCCTATCCCCTTGTTTCACCTTGTTTTTTGCTTTAAGTTTCATAATAAATATCCCCTTCAATCCAGCGACACCCCTCCTGGGAATATATCCAAAAGAGGCCAAGACAACACATAGCAGCGATATATGTATAGCCATGTTCATAGCAGCACAACTAAAATTAGCTGAAATATGGAAGTCACCAAAATACCCATCAACACACTAATGGATACACAAACTGTGGTATTTATACACAATGGGATTCTATGCACCTATCCATTTTTTAAAGGACAGAGATTATACTATATGAATTGGAACAACTTCCTTAATCTTCGCTTCCCTAAAACATAACAGCCAACTTCAATCTCATATTGCTATTTCATGCTTATTCGTTAAAAAAGTGAACACAAAACCAACAACAGTGTCTCTGAAGAATAAAATTCTAAAACTTTAATATTGACTAAAAATTAAATAATCGTGACTTCCTATCCAAAAAACCACTTCCAGTATATACTTTTATACAAAAAGGAAAAAAATTAAAATCAGAATGAAAATATGGGTCTGATTTATTTATATAGAGATAAATATAATTAAAAGTTTTACATTTGTTATATTTATTTCAGGTGGGTTGCTTTTTTCTGTGCGTGTTTGTACACACAGAAATACATATTTTTGTTTGTTCATGTAGCTACAATTATATTAACATAATTGCAGTTTTTCTTTGATATCTACAGGGAACGTGTTCTACCTCTCCCACTGGTATCCAAATCTGTGAGTATTTGTATCACATAACATGACACAGAATATTATGTAAACCTTGAATCTCCCAGATAAAGTGGCATGCTATTGTGTAAACACTGAACTCCTCTCCTCTCTGAATATTTTTACAACCAGATACAAATATATGCTATATAAATTTGTTGTACCATACTGAATAGTTGAGTAGTGACAATATAAACACCTATATCTGATCAGCAAATATGCAATAGTTTATGTTATCATTTCAAATATTTTGTATCAATATTGCTTGAAATAGGAATTGTTAAAACCATGGAATACATAAGGTTGACTTTAGATTATATTGCAATAACAAACTATAAATTATACATACATGATTAAATATTATATCACTAATGACTATCTTATTGCACTCCAGATTATTGAAAGCATAATTTAAATAACTGTGTCATGAAATGCATGTATCAGAATTTATTAATTTAAAATCATTTATACCCATGTATTTACTTGTCAATTTTTAACAGCTGTAAACCACACTGCATTGGAATGGTTTTTGTATGGATTTCTTGAAATAATTGTTACTCGTTAAAAAGTGATTCTGAACTTATACTGATATTTAAAATGATTTATATTTATGTTCATGGAAGAGCACCGCATAACCTGCACATGGTTACACACGCCTGCAATCCTAGCATTCGGGAGGTGGAGGCAGGAGGATTGTTGTGAGTTGAAGGCAAGTTTGGGCTACAGAGTGAGCTCAAAACCAGCCTGAACTACAGAGTGACATCTTGTCTCAAAAAAATTATGAAGTATTGTTACAATAGAAATGTTTCAAAGAGATATTTATTAATCAACACTCTTTTTCTCATATATTTATATTCCATTGTATCCTGTGTTGCACTCAATGTTTTCCCTTTCTCTCGTCTTTGCCTTGCTATTAGCTTGCTCTTGTTAAAGATTTCTTTTTACAGAAGAGACTATTAATTTAAAAGTTAAATTGATATTTTTATTTGAGAGTGATGAGTAGTGATCTCATTCCTTAGAATAGTCCACAAAGCTATTCGTTTTCTTTTTTCTTTTAGTTTGGCAAATCTTTTTTTTTTTTTTAATCATCTAGGTTGCATCTTTGTGGATCTCAAGAGTGAAAATATTTTATAACTTGATGAATATCCTTCAGGGAATAACAGTCATAACAGGTTCTAATATGTCACAAAAAACAGGATGCCTTCACTTAAGACTGTTGATACTATACAGAATGAAATAATCATATTATTATAAATTTTTCAATGATACAGTTACTATTTTGATACTGGATGATTTTCTGTCCACTTTTACTTTCCCCATTTTTGAGCCTATCCAGGATGTTTTAAAAGATAATCCCAGTGATACTCTTTATCTTGCATAGAAAGCTAACAAATTTACTCTAATATACAAAAATAAATTCAATGAGAATGAAAAGACAGGCTATTTCCAGAATCTGGAAGAAATAACAGATGCATTTATAAAAGAAATGAAGAACAAAAAGTAATCATTCAAGGTTAAAATAAAAGATGATAAAATAATCTGACTCTAGTTTCAAGCATTAGGATATTTCCCTTTTGAAAATTGATGGAGATCATCTAAGGAAATTAAATTTCTCCTGGGACTAAAATCCTGTATGTGGTATTTGTCAGGTATCTAATAGGTTCTGGAGTTTTTCTGTGTATCAAATCAGAAGAGCATACTGCCGTACTTTGAGAAGCACCTGCCGTCTTAGATTTTTATTGTTCTCAAGGCTATATTGTTTGTTCTCTGGTCATAAAATACATTGATACATGGGCACTGCAATCCGTACATTAATAAACAATACACGTCTAGCCCCACTCACCAAGGCTTCCCGGATGCATTTACTTCCTACGATGTGCAGCATCCTTGTTCTGTTATTTCAGGGGCTGTTGTGATTAAGTGGCAGATGTTCAGAGGCAGGTGACTTTCCAGGGTGAGGGCGAAGGCCTCTACCTATTTATCGACATTATTTCCTTAAATCATTTAATACTAAGTAGAATATAATAATTTTGCTTTCACAATTCCTACAGGAGCAGAGAGATCTCTGAGTAATACTCATTCCTAATATAAATTCTCATGTGCATTTTCTAGCGAATGGTATGAAAAATAATTTGAAATTTACAGGGTGTCTTTTCTAACCACACTATTCCACAAATAAAACCGAGCATCACATAATGGAAAAAAAATACAAAGTACAATATTTTGATTTGTAGGTTAGGTCAATAATGTATATAGTGCAACATACAAGAATTAATGTGTTCATAAAAATGATCATAACATAAGAAAACGCTATAGATATTAGGCCAAATGAGAATACAAACTTTTTTTAATACTTCTGAAGTCATTGTGAACAGAAATTAATGTTGCTTTATTTTTGAAGTGAAATATGGTTTGTCTCTTTAAGTTTTATCAAACACTACTAAGTAATAGAAGCACCTTAATGAGTCAGAGTGAGTTAAAAGCTCAAGTCTGTACTGACTGGATAGGCCAGATGCTCTATGATAGTGCTATGCCTAAGGAAAGCTAACTGATGTCTACATGGTTGATGGATTCAGGGATACTGATTTGTAGTAATTTTTGATGAAATATCAGAATGAATTGTCTCCAAGTGCAAGGCTAATTTCATGATTTTAAGGTTTTAACGTCTTTTTCATCATTGTGGATTAAAACTAAGAAATTTAATTGAGCACCATAGGCAAAAATAAGATGATTAATATTTGGACCATAGATCTAAGTTGATATTTGTAGTTAGCATTAGGGAATGCAGGCTTTGATGGATAATTTGTATGGATGTGATTAAAAATAAAGTAAAGTAAAATTGTGCTAGTTTTGCAGATGTAAGATAAACATCTGAAACCTTCATTTTTATAAAAAATGAAAAAATATTTTCTAGCAAACATGCTCCAAGTATACATTTTCATTAAAATTGGAATTTTCTACTTGAACTTAAACTTTTTGCATGTGAAAGACGTTTCATACATGTTTTCATATGTTTCGTTATATATCCATATACCGTTCATTCAGAAATTTTATTTTATCAACTCAAGGTGGACCTTAAATTTAAACTTTATAACTGAGTCTTTTGTATACTTTGTTTTCTCTCCAAATTTTTTCTGCCAATATACATATATAATTCAAATTTTATTTACAATATTTTAAAATATTTAGGTAATGTTATTTCACCTTTTTGTTCTTTACTATAGAACTATTTCTAGAAATGAATTCTTTATTATATGACCTGTACATTAAGACCTGTCAGTTCTTTTAATAACAGTTAAAATAGTGTTTTCAATGACACAGACTATAGATCAAAACCCATTTCGGTCTCTGCATCTATAATTTGCTTAAATTTACCTGACTGTACCATGACAAGTTATGATAGCATTCCTCCTTTTACGTCAGAGTATCTTTTGGAGGAATGCATAAAATAATGCATGCTAAGACTCTAAAACTTGCCTTATAAAGATTATCTAAGTTGTGCTATCATTGCAATTTTTAATATTGAAATGAATCAATAAATGATAAATTACACTTCAATTCTTTTGCATCTTCTAGCCCAAGAACATAATTTATATTTCCATTATATGTATATTTACCTTCAAAAGTTTTCAAGATATCTTCTCTGTATAGACATTCTTTCCTTACTTTCTTTGATCTTCTGCTATTAACATTATATTTATGACATTTGCTCAAATGCTTACAAACAGTGCTAGAACATACTATGGCATGTGATTTTTTCTTTCTTGAGACAGGGTCTCACTCTGTAGTCCAGGCTAGTTCTGAACTCACTATGTAGCCCAGGATGGCCTTGGCCTTATGGCAATTTTCCTGCCTCAACCTCCTGAGTGCTGGGATTACAGGTGTGCAACACCATTCCCAGCTTATGTGGTGCTGGGGAATCCAACCCAGGGTCTTAAATTGGCAAGGCAGGCATCTCACCCCTGACTTATTCCTCCAGCCCAGATTCATGTGAATTAGTATATGATGCTCTATTTAACTAATCTTGGCTCTTGTTTAGTATTTCGGATGCTCTCATGGACTTTTTACTAAAAACTAACTGATATGAACATTCGTTTACCTTATGGGACATATGTAAAAAATATGCAGGAATGCATGTGGGATTATTTGGCATCTGATCCTGTACACCCTCCAAACGCCTTCCTGACACATGTGGAATCCATCTTCTGTCTGTCATGCTCCAGGAGGAAACCCCCTCCTCCCTCCCACTCCCCACCTACTGCCTTTCAGGTTTTCTCATGAATTTTTTTCTTTAGACAATTAATTTTAATTTACAAGAATACACTTTGTAAATGCTCTTTTGTTTGATTAACTTCTATTCTGACTATGTTGATTTTTGGGATGATGCATTTTCATGTACTTTAAATTTATCTTCTCTCTTTTGGGTACAGTGTTCTAATGTTGGAGTTATTAATCTTTTCTTATCTCACTAGGGCTTCTTTTCCTAAAGAAACACAAACTAAAACATTTCAGTGTGAATGTGGTGTATTTATTAGATTCTTATCTTAGATATCTGTTTGCTTTTTGTAATAATATACGTGTACATATTAGAAACACATAAATATATATTATACATGCATAATATATATAAATATATACATATGTATACATATACATACATACATATATACACACACAATCATGCATCATACAAACACGTATAAAATTCCCATTATCTTTATTAAATAAGTATTTATAATTTTAACTATGTTTACATATTTATTTTTAGGAAAGTAATTTTGGTTAAAATCCATTTTTCAGAAGTAAAACACATTCAAAAATACCTATCAGTTTTTTTCTACTCTGGGTATAGAAAAGTTATAATACAACTGTACCATGTTATATCATGCCTGGTTTAAAATAAAACATTTAAAGAACACTAAGTTGTATTAAGAAAACGGGCAAAAGTGAGTCCTCCTCTTTCAAATAAAGATAATTTGATATTTAACAATAATGACACAGTTATTTTTAGAGACAGCTTGTCTTATCGCTTTTCATAATAATACAAAAATACTTGCCTAAGGAAATTGCAAAATGTTGTATATCTCTTAATTTTTAAAAATCGATGCCATTTTTCTATTTTCCCAAATGAAATGAACACTACAAGCAGGTAAATAGTAAACATAACTAAACAGATAACGATTATCTCTTTAAAACAATTGTGCTTCAAAGAAACTTGTAATTAAAATATCAATATTCTGAAACCTCTGTTGATAAAATGGCTCTGAATTACCTTGGCTAGGGCTTGGTGACATTATAAAAATGAGACAGGTGACTAAAGACAGACAAGGACTTTAAGTGCACTTTTTAAATTATCAAAATTTTGAAGGCTAGTTACTAACATATAGAAATTATAAAAGAAAAACTAATGTATTCAGTATTTTAAATGCAGGAAAGTGTTGAATTCGCTATATCAAGCAATAGGATATTCTGTGAGACGGAGGAGCTCACACATTTTAACACAAGGACAGACTAGAATCTGAGCCAGATAAGAAATGGTAACTAACTCACTATTTGAAAAAATAGAATAGACATAATTTCAGGTAAAAATGCATAAAATTTTAAAATGTATTTAGGCATCTAAATTATAAAAAAGGTATACATTAAATAGAAAGCAAGTTTTATTATAAAGAAAATTTAAATTGGAGAATTTTTATGTTTTGAACTATTACGGATTAAATGACATAAATATAAACATTTATTTCAAATTATTATTCTGGGATATCTATTTGACAGTAAAATGTATCAAAGATGATCATATGTCTATTGAAACCGTAATATATATAAGTTTTGGTTATATTGTTCTTTTTAGAATATGAATGATATTGCTCATAATGAAAAACTTTGACTTCGAAGAGTACTTCTCATTTTTATCATTTTCTACTTACACATTGGAAATTGTTTTAGGTAATTTTTGTTGATTATGTATTACCTTTTTATGTATGTCTAAAATTGCCTTCAGTCTAAATTTAAAGACACATGTTTATTTTTGTAATACTACATTAAAGGAAAAAGGAGGCCAGGTTTATCTTCTTGACTACCATCACAAATTTGGTGAATAAAATTCTTTCCTCAGAAGATTAGATACCAGTCATACGGGTTGTTTCATCGGGCAGCCTCTCAGGGAGCAAGGTCTCCACCCCAATATGCATTTTGATCTTGTTCGAAGCACAGATTTTTTCTCATGGATGGAGGATGCATTGCATGAAACAAAACCTAGGAGAAAGCAAGCGAACGTAATTTAACATAGAAAACTGGGTGAGTCACTTTCCAGTTGCTGGTACAAATTACCCAATGACGTATCCCACCTAGAAAGAAGAGAGGGTCAATTAGGCCAACAGTTTTCAGTAGATTCAGTCCATGGTCAGTTGTTTCAAGACAGAAATGGCATGATCGAAGAGAACAGCAGAAGGCCAGGGTGAAGGACAATGCTCACACCCTGCATATCAGGAAAAAAGAGGGTCGCAGGGAACCTGGGGTGGGGAGGGGGCGGAATACGCCCTTCCAAGCAAATTCACAGGGACACTCTTCTTCCAAGAAAGTTCCAGCTCCTAGTAGCGTATTTAGCAATAAAGTCATCAATGAATTTAAGTACTGATAAGCATAATATTTCCATTATCCATTTGTCTTCTAGATTCCACCTCTAACATTTGAGACTCTGTGGGATATTCTAAATCTAAATCCTATCAGTCATCCATAACTTTATTTAATATAGAAAAGGACCAAATAAAATAAGAATCTCAATTTGAAATTTATGTGTGTGGGTATTCATTAGGAGGGAGAAGAAGTATCTCTCAAAAAATAGAAATACTTAATGGTAAAATTAAGAACCCCCTTGAATGCAGGCCAGAAAGCTCAATGTATAATATCTGTCAAAAATAAGAATAAATGCACAAATATATTTAACTCACTAAAGCAACTATCAAACTGAACTTTCAAAAATAGCTTAAATTTTATAAAAAGGAAAAGAAGGCATTGATGATGCAAACCCTATAAATATATCTTTGAGACATGAATGACAGAGTGGTATGAGCAAAATTATTTTTAAATGAATTCCTTTTATAGTGAAATAAAAATGATTACCTCTTAAGGAGCTAGATTTTCTACTATTATCAAGACATAAGCACCACGGAGTTGACATCACTGTCTGAGGAGAAATGAATTAATCGAAAATCAACTATCTAAAAAATAATCTGAAAGAAATTTTATGTCAAGAGTTAGAATACAATGCAAATATTTTCACGCATAAGCACTCATATACTCCTTCTTGCAATGGCCCTTGAGAATTAGTTTTAGCAAAAAGAGTAAAGCAAGAAGAAGAAAAAAATGATTTGTGATCCTGCCTTGAACACTGCAGTAATTCATTGCAGTAAAAAGGAAACACTATTTTCAAGTCGTGTATCAGTGACATGGTTTCTCTTTTTGTAACTGAAAGCTTCATTTTCATATCTTCTAATTGAGGTGATATCTTGCAATATCAATTTGAAAGCTATGTGTGTGGCTGTTTAATATGTTTAATTTCTTTATTTCCCCCAGATATTCTTGGGATATCAGTGGTCCTCTAAGAACCATGACTGATATACATTGATAATTTTTAAATACATATATCTAAGTATGATCTCTTTTGGTATCTCCAAATTTTAAATATTCCTACTTGTCTTTTGAACAGACGAAGAAAATAGAAACTCAAAATAGAACACCTAATTCCCCTGTCCTCTCACCAATGTATTTGTCTCATAATTATTTTTACATATGAGGCAATACAGTATCTCAAATGACCTAAGGATAGCATACAAGCCTTCATCCTCTATCCAAGACGACAGCTTATACTGTATCACTGTGATAAATTTATTTCAAATCGCTCTACTAGTTGAGAATTTTTTATTTATCTATCTACCTATGTATGTATTTATTTATTTACTTGCTTACTTATTTATTTGGAGACAAGGTCTCGCTCTGTAGCCCAGGCTGGTTCTAAACTCACTATGGAGCCCAGGCTAACCTTGGACTCATGGCAATCCACCTGCCTCATCCTCCCAAGTGCTGGGTTTGCAGGTGCGCACCGCCATGCCTAGATTTTGTGGTGCTTTAGCCACTGAGCCATTCCTCCAGCCCGAAAGGGTTTTATTTTCAGTGCCCCCTCTTCAGAAATTTGTGTGTCATGATCACTGCATATTTTCAATGCTTGCTCTACCTGCCTATGTTAGGTTCTAATATCTAAAAATCCCTATTTTCTTTGTAGTGTATGTCTTTTATATATAACGTGATGCTCTTTTTAAATTGTTGGTTATTTTCTATACCAGAATGTAAATTGTATGAAAAACTAAAGATTTATTTTTTATAAAATTCGTCCCAGTTAGCATAATCATGTTGTGGATTTTACTTTAAATGTACTTTATTTCAGCCTATCCAGAGACAGCAGTGTCAATAATACTGTCTTTTCTATTAACAAGCATATTCAGTCAAATACCATAAATGACTTCTAATTAAATGTTATTATTATTATAGGTAATGTAGTTGATATCACCATTTAAAATTACCTGATGCTTGGATTGTTTTCTTTTAAAAAATCAGAAAATGAGTGATTCTTTTTAAAGCTTCAAAATTAGAATGAGAAAGGTAATCTATTGCAGACATTCAGTAAGAAACATACCACTGTAAATTCATGGCTGGTCTACTGAGTGAGGAAGGCCATCAGCTTCCCTGTGATTTGTGGCCCATGGGAATTTTTTTTCAAAAATAGCTTTGGAGAGGAAAACAAAGGAATTTTATCTTTATCCCAAGTTTGATAGGGATATTTAAGCCTTAGACATGTGGTAACATTTAAGGGGGAAATTTCATTTAAGTTTTTATGGTTTCCATAAGTAGACCTGCTTGAAACAATTGTAGGGAAAATGAATTTTCGTAGGTCTTTCAGATTTTGAAACTCTGGTACTTTGAGATTGGTTTACTTTACATTTCTTAAAGTGTGTTTTTGTAAAATTATTAATATTATGGTCATTCCTTGTAATGCCATTGAAAGTGAGAACAGGACAGAAATGACAACTAAAATTATGAAGAAAATTAAAATTTTGAAACACAAAGAAATGTATGTGTAAAATAAATCTATATTTCTATAAAACTATAAATCATATGCTCTATAATGCATCCACACAATTATTCAGTGTAATCAATTTTAGTAACTTTTAAACTCATAATTGCAAAAATGACGGATGTACCATCAATTGTAAACAACTTAAAAGCCCCATCAACCAGGCTGCAGTCAATTAAGCCATTGTATATAAACGCGGCGAGAAAGACTTTCCGATGCTTCAGTCTCAGGCCATTCAAGAGCGTAATAGACCATATGCAATTTCAATGCAAAATGCAGTCAGATCCTTATTACTCTCACTAATGGTGCAGATAATCCAAAGCGTTAGATAATCCCCAAGCCATTGATTGTGGCATAGAAATAGACCTTTTAAAGTTAAAAAAAAAATTCTTCTTGAAATCGTGGTTGATTTATCTACTGAGTGTAGTGACAACTGAAACTGTTCTCTACTGGTGAGCCACAGAAATAAGGAAGGTTCTCTTAGCAGAATTCTGGATTAATAAGTATTTTGTTTGTGTTTTTTTTTTCAGTAAGACATTATTTTGAAAGAATTTTATAGCTATAAGTATGTGTTTATTTTTTCTCAATCAAGATCACATCTAGCTTTCATTTCCCTCCCTCCTTTCTCTTTACATATATAGATAGATCTATCTATCTATCTATCTATCTATCTATCTATCTATCTATTGCACATAGTTACATTGAAGTTGAGAATTCTGTGCGCACATATATCATGTCAACATTACGACCCTTGTCCTTTCCCTTCTTGGCCCTTCTGCTTTATTTTATTTCTATGTGACTAATATATCATTTTATTTATTTATTTTTATAATGTGTACAGGGTTTAGGGAATCAGTGACCATCTATGTACCTCTTATTAAGAAGTTCAGCCCTTTCCTAGATGACCAGTGCCCCTTTTCCTATGCTGTCACTCATGGCCTTTTTATGTCATTAGTTTTGTAAATTTCATAAAATATACATCTGTCTATAGTCATTCTTTTGTGTTTGGTTTATTTCATTGATCATTATATACTCAAAGCGGCCGCATCTTCATTCAAAAGCTTCATATCTGTCTCCTTTTTAATAAAATGTACTATGCTCAAATATCTTGTGATGACAGAAATTCCACACTCACTAAATAACACTCAATCTATTGAATTCTGCTTTAAGACAATATATTTAATTCATCCAATCACTTCTACTCATCCTAAATTTTCTTTCTTGCATTTTATAGCATTTGCCTTTTACCTAATCAGCACCCATGAATTTACATTTGTGAGGAACGTGAGCTGAATACAAGAGTATCTGGTGCATGTCTGGGACATTCAGATCTAGCACACTAGATCACATTTTCCATTTGAGACATACCTCAGGGACTTATGTCCTATGACACCGACCAATCCACCCTGGCCTTGTGGCACTTTCTGCTTGTTCTTCTTTCTCTTGTCCTTCTTTGGTAAAAACTTGGTCTAAATCTCTCTGATTGGGTATTTCATACACTTCCACATGTGTGACTGTTTTTATGTCCAATCACTTCCTGATTAAAGTAGACTGCATCCTCCGAAATGGATCTTTGGAACGAGCTTCTCTGTCACTCAATCCTCCTTAGTTGTTGGAGACCACATGCATTTAAATGTTAGTCAATACAATATAACTTCAACTGCAACAATCACTAGGCTTCAGAAACATGAGGGTGGATGGGGGCACCATGCATCCTACCATCACAAAAAAGTGAGAGACCTAAAACATAGTGACTTGTTTAAAGTGAAAAAAAAAGGCAGAAGCAGTATCTAGAAAGCTGTTTTTTTTTTTCCCTAAACATCTTACCTTATTCTTAAGTGTTCTGAATTCTGCTGAATAAATCTACAGAAAATTTCCTTGAGTTTGAATGTTTTAAAGGTTCTTTATGTCCTCATATGTTCTCCCACTCTAAAAAGAGTAAATTTTGGCTGGAAATTCACTTCGAAATTTGCAACACTTGTTTTGTGTGTTGGACAGAACCTTATGGACTGTGGGATAAGACAACCCACAAGTGTACCTCATAACTGCACTTTATGAACTGGAAACACCAAAGTAAATATCAATATTCATAGCAAAATAAGCAATCATTGATTAGACAATCTGTATTTCCTGTTTTCTTCTTTGTATCCAAGGGTGTAATATTGAAAATCACATTGCTCATTACATCATACCTGAAAGAATTGCTCCTAGGTGGCCATCAATTCTATATTCAATGACAATAATCAGAAATGTGTGTCTATGACTTTTCAATGTAATACTTTATTGCATGGCACTGTTTTAAAATGAAGTTTTATCTGAACACTATTAAAACAAGGTTTTGTAAAATCAACATTACTGATATCTAAGAAAATGTCACTGATGTCCGGGAATTTCTTAATATTGGTTAATAATAATATTTAAGTCAAACAGGGCTTGGAGGTGCAGTCCTGTAATCCTAGCATTCTATGAGGTAGACAGGGTGGTGGTCACTTGAATTGCAACTGGACACCTGAACAACTAAGCAAGACCGTCTCACAAATGTAAATTTACATACAAAACAGCTGTAAGCTCACTGTGAAGGCCCTGGATTTGTTCTCCAGAAAAACAAACAAACAAACAAAAAGTCATGATGAATGGGTATAAGACGTAAAATTTCAATAAAGGAGAAGTTTATTAATAATGTATACAATAACAAACTAAAACTCAAATGAAACCATAGATGCGATCTTTAATCTGTAAAAAATAAAAGAAAATATTTTAAACTCAATGCTCACTGAGTATTTCTTTGGCAATTGCCTGCTAGACTCATCATAACAACAAACACACTTTCTTCTTGTCCTCTTTCACAAAAGGAGCCCTTGGGATTCGTCACACCTCAAAATGTTCGCAATCTCCACCTGATTTTAAGCACTAGGCTTCGTTTCGTTAATATTAATTAAGATTATGTGAAATTGCCTTTTTGGTTTTCCTTAAGAAGGTTTAAAAGTCAAATCTAGGTAAGGTTGTGGTAAGCATTCCTTTAATATTGTAAGATTTAAAACTAAGATCATGGGTTGAGTGTGTAGCACAGCAATCGGAGTGCTTGCCTGGCACAATGCTTTGAATTCAATTCTTCAGCAACTCTTAAACTGGGATTAATGACACATGCCTATAATCTTAGCTGTCAGGAGGCTGAACAAAGAGGATTGCCATGTGTTTAATGCCAGCCTGAGCTCATGCCAGTCTGGTCCTGAACTCAGGACCAGACTGGAACAAAACCCTTTCTCAAAAAAACCAAACTAAACATTTAGTTTTGTAAGACTGAAAGGCAACACCATTAATCAAATGTCTTTATTAGATTCATAATCTTTAAATATTCCTTTCACTTTTTCCTCACCACTGCCCTAATAACACTATCTTAAGCAAATTGACTTAGACAACAGGAAAATGACATATCCTATGTGCTATCATTTCCAGTTGTAGTATAAATCACAAAATTCTCTATTTCCCCTACAAAGAGAAGATTGGTTTCATATTGAGGAAACTATGCTCTATTTCATACAGTATGAAGAAAAACAACTCTTCTTAAGAAATGGTATTCTTCTGGAAAGTTTTCCTTGTCATTTCAAAGGCCAGAATTTAATATGTTCATAGATAACTCTTCACAGATAACTGAAAATCTCTTGTCTTCAACAAGGTGAAGGAAAATAAAATGGTTTTAAATTACCAGGTATCTAAGATTAGAATATTTTAAACACCAGTGTAGAAGAATCTGACTCCAACATCCTTTCTTTCCTCTTGACAGAGAGTCATTTCACCCACCGTTGTCACCCTTCTCCCCCTTCTATTTAGTCTTCCCTCAGTTCCCCTCACATCCAAGAAGGGTGAGGGGCAGCTTGCATCGTTGTTCATCATTGTTCTCTGGCCATTCTTGGCATCGCCCTGTGGCCACTCTTAAGGATGTTTACAGAAGATAGACCTCTTATGTGTCAGTGGCCGTGCTTCTCTCCTTTGCTCCCCGTCAGGACCTTCTTGCAGCTTCTTTGAAGAAAGAAGTCTTCAAGGAATCACCCTGAAGGGAAGACCAGAGGCTCCCGCTAATAATATTCCTAATCTCTGCAAACTCCACACACACAGGAAGCCAATCCAAAGATTCCCCAATTAAGACATTTCAATTGCTCCCTAGATAGAACATCCATCAATCAAACAGCCCACCAGAGCTACAACTCTCCTAGACGCTCTCCACCTGCTCCAAAAGATGGCTTTCTGGTTTGATTTTAATCTAGGCAGCGGAGTTAATTTTGGAAAAGTCAGAGGGCTCAAATTTGAACCATTCATGGGCCTGCTGTGACTATCTAAGCAACCCGTTCTCACACTTCTGCAGCAGTTTCTGAGTTCTTGGTGCACTGACCCCCTGTGCTGCAGCACAGGTCTTATTTCAATAATGCTCCCCTGTGGTCATATTGTACATATGCTTGTGTAAATTTATTTCTCTAAGAGTGTGGACTCAGGAAATCCTGTAATTCTCCTCAACATTCTTACATTGAGTGGTATGGACAGAGTAGTGGTTTTAGATAAAAGACTGACACTTCTACAGGTTCTCAGCCCTGAAGATTTCCAGAAGCCAGCAGCTGACAAAGGTCAGTACAAGACACCAACAACCAGCAGAGCTGACACACGATGTCTGGTACAAAGTGACCCCGGAAGGTGGTAGCTGGCAACAACAGAGACAGAGGGCCGACACTGTCTGGCACATGCTGGCATCACACAATGGTGACTGGCAGTGGCATAGACCAACAGTTGGCACTGTTAGTTGAGGACAGTTAGCATTAACAGGTTCACATTGGTGTCATCAGGGCCACTAGCAGAGCTACACTTTGCTGAGTCATGATTCCTATCCGAATAAAGCAATAGGACGTCCAAGTGAGAGTTGACATTTTGCAAAAGGGAACTTTGTTATTTTGTAGCAGGTGTTGGGGCATTTCTAGAAGAGAAGGATCACAGATCACCAGAAATTAGAGGAGAAGTCCCAAGGAGAATAGAGAAGGGGCACAAGAGTGAAGATAGCGCTCATAATAGATGTCATCCGTACAGTAGACATTCATCTCATGGAGTGATCACGAGTCTGCTGACATTCAGACTCAGAAAGTGTCTGCATTACTGTACTAAACACTAACTAGATTAAACTAGTTTGATTGAAATATAAGAAAATTTACAGCATGTGCTTTTGAAAATATTTAGCAGTAGAAACATATCGTACGGTACTGCTAATATTTGCTACAAGGATTATATGAGGTTAATTCCTCAGACTTCTTCCCCATAAAGAATAGATGAAAGAAACAAAGTTGAGTAAAGGAAAGACTTACACCTGACTGATCATTCCTAGTGATTTATTGAGTTCTACCTTGTCTCTTATTACTAATTCTCTTAATAGTCACATTTAAAGAGTTTGGAGTCGGTCTAAATGTGCATTCAATCTTCTGACCTTTTACTCCCTGAATGATCCTTCGGAAGGTGGTTTCTCTTTGTACCCTCTTCCTTAATACATACTTGAAAAGTAACTGATTATTTTATGATTGTCAAATATCATTCTTCTCCATTTTTATCTTGCTTGGACTCCACCTCATTAGACCATTTCCCTTTACAAATATTCTCATGTGTGTGCAATAATAAGTTTTCTTGGTTCATTTGACATTTCTATAGTCCTTTTTCTTTCAATTCTCTTCTTTCATTATTTTCTTCTTTTTCTGATATATTCTCTTCTTGGATAATTATATCTCAACTCAGGAATATAGCAAATTCTGATCATAGAATTTCAGCTAATCTCAGGGAAAAAAAAATCTTCACTTGGATCATCCAGAGTCACCTTTAGCCAGCCTACTCTGACTGTGTGTTCTGCATTCTGTCCTTCATAATAAGATTGCTGGTAATTTTATCCCCATAAATACAAAATATTGGAGCTTATCTGTCATCACCTCTCCCCATCCCATTTCAGATATTCAATTCTGTAGTTCTTTTTCTCATTATCCATCCAGTTTGCAACAATTATTATAGTGCTGATAATGTACTTCGTATGCCCTTAGTTCACCTTGGTTTTCCCTACATGTTCTTTTCTTAGTGCCCTGATCCCTCTTCTCCGTGCCTTTTCATATAGTGCTTGTAAAATGGGTCTTTACTCAGCTGCTATTTTTAGAAGAATTTTTGGTATATTTGCATAGCTTAGATTTAGTCTGGTCTAAATTTTCTTCTAACAGCATTCTATATTGTATATGTTCATTTTGTAACATTGCACTAAATTTTAGATGTTCCTTTAATGTTTTTTTCCCTGATAGAACTTAAAAATTTATCCATAAGGCATGTAATTTCTCCCTTATCACTATTTTATTGATCTTAGAAAAAAATTAAAATATGGGAGCTGGTCAACGCAGATGTACTGAATGTGTTTACTGACAGTATTAGCATTTTCTAAAGATTTAGGATTCCAAGGAAAGCAACTTTGAGTAACAAACTCTGTAAGAAAAAAGAAGTATATGGTCTGAGTTAAAGATCATCACATGCCATTGCTTTTTTTTTAGGTCGAGTTTAATAAAGTTCCATGTTTCTAAATAAGGAAGACATTGCTGGGAATCATTTCCTGTCTGCTTTGGATGATTCTGTGTCATCAAGTGAGAGTATATTGAGTTCAATAAACATCAGAAAAGTAATTAAAAGAATGAACCCATCATGCAACTAATATTTTATGTCCAAGGAAATGCATCACTTTCTTCTATGTGTCTAAAGCAAATTCCTCTAAGCCTAATATAGTTTGGTTTTGGCAATTGGTTTTACTTAATAATTCCTAATGAATGGAGTAATGAGGGCTCCAATTGTTCTGAAAAAAAAAAAAACAAAGGTGAAACTTCAAAACAGAAAGCTGTGAAAGGACTTAGTAAGATTTATGGTTATGATAATGTTTTATATTGGTGTCTTTAAGTTCTGATGATGTCTATAAAATCTTAGGAGAAAAACTGCTAGATTTAAAATAAACATTCTGTTGGATGTGTAGGTACAAATACAAATTAATTTTTGAAAAAAAAAAACAAGAATAAATTTTGAGTTGGATCAGAAGCAGTTCAAAATACTTAAGGACTTGTTTCTATATTCGTCACATAGACAGCTTCCAAATCTACATACAATTGGTAGGAAGGCAATAATTCAAACCAGAAAAAGACAGAAATCCAAATGAAAGGATCAGCCATAATTTACACCGCTGAGTTTCCCTTCCTTTCCCTGGGTTCATTTGAAAATCCTTCAACAATCTTAAGTCAAATCTGTGTCTGGAAGAAGTAATCCTGAGGAAATCTAAGATCCTCTTTCACCACTTAGGCAAAAGAGATTCCACAAAACCACACAAGTGTGGAGAAATCCTTCCCAGCAATGCAATATGCAGCACTGGGTATGCAACAGGAAAAAAAAATCAATTGTACTATACAAATACAACCATAATGGAAGCTATTTTTGGCATGATTCCTTACTACCAGTGTTATTTTCTTTAATAGTATGCACAGCAATTATTCGTGAATGTTGAGAACAAGTAAAGTCTGTGTGCAACTATCACAAAAAATCATGGAAAAGAATGCTAAACTAGTCTTTAAAACAGAAATCTCTTCAGATTTTTGTAATAGAAGTCATTATATGAGTAAGACAAGGATTTAAGAGATTATGCATGTCTTTCTCCTCCTTACTTAATCATATTAGCAATCTAAGTAGAACCTTCGAAATGCTTTCTGAACTTATTGATTTCCCTTGTATAAATCTGTTTGAACTATATCATAGAGTCATTAGCAGGTAATGCTACTCCTTACAAATTATATACTGACAGAATTTACTGAAGAAGGAAGAAAGCCAGGGCACAATCGCCATTTGCTCAACTAATTGTTGCTACTGTGTGCATTTTAGTGCATGCAGTCTCTGCAAAACAGTTTTTAATGAGGCCATTAGTCTTTTCTTTATATTATTCCCCTAATTCCCTTCTATATTCTTTAGAACTCTAATCAGCAAAATCATTCACTAGAGTTGTTTCTAAAGTGAAACAGCCCCAATGTGGTATCAATGGACTTAAGCCTTATGTCTTTAGTACATGCATATGAAACATCTCAAAGGGAGTTGTCGTCATTTATTTGTTCGCTAAATAATAATAAAATAATAATAATGAACTTAATGAAGTACTATGCATATTTAATGAGTGTCTAATGTAAAGCATATTTCCTAATATAGAAAATATACCAAAAGTAATATTTTAATTCTACTGATTATCTTCCTTAGATTCTGCTAAGAGCGGAAGCATCTGGGTGAATGTGAATGCATTATACATCAAACATTTTCTGGAAAATCCCACACATCCAAAAGAGTTAATATTGAATATGAAATAGAGATGCAAATTAACTGTGATACAAGCATTAAATATATATAAATGTTGGCCAAAAAAGGTTAAGCATCCGAATGAAAGTGGATAATTGCATTTCAACATATTTAAATTCTAGACCCAAGGGTAACAAAAATAGTGAACCGAATAAAATGCCCTAAAATCAAAATTTTCAGAAAAAAATATTGTTTTTACAGCATGATCTTCACAATAATATTCCTAGGTCTTTGTGCTATCATCAGGGAAGTAATAAAATAGAGAGAATGTAAAACTCACACAGCCCTTTATCTTTTGAGTAACACAAAGTACTAAAAATTTTAGGTGTGCTTTCATTTCAAGAATATTTAAATTTAATTTGGATAAAAATATTCCAGTGGGAAAAATCTCTATGAGTTTTTAAGTGTTCATTATATGTGTTCACTGAATTTTTGTCCCTTAAAAACTGAACTTTGAAATGACTCAGCTGAAAATCCATGATCCTCTAATATGATTGTTGTGGGGTGTATGCTACATGTGTGAGTATGCATCAGAATATAATGTAAATAATAAAATTGCATTCTATAGCAACTGCTCTGAACATTGATCAAAAATATGTAGATCTGCAGTATATCTCAGGACCTCATATTTTTAAATTTCACTTTATCATACTGTCTATGAGAATATGTTGCACACTGTAGTTTACGACATATACAGCCCAATGGATGGATATTTTAAGTCTATGTTTCCAAGTGCCTGTTTTCACATGGATATCTGGATACACTGCCGTTTCCATGTCTCATTGTGCAAAGCTGTGGCGATAGCTTGTGAAATGAAACCTGTGCTCCCCATCCTAGCCTACAAGGCCACTGTGGATTTGATCTTGGTTTAACTCTGTCCTCATTTCTCAAAAATCAACCAGACACTATTTTTTTTAGTTATACTTTATTTTCCATTTATTGAGAAAATAATAAAAAAGCAAAATTTTAGCCTTTATTTTCCCCATTTTATTGATATGTATAAGTGCAAAATTTAAGGTTTACAATGAAGTTAAGCATTGTGTGCACCTACATATCCTGTCAAGGTAACAAGGACTTTCCCACTCTCCTTTTGTCCCTCCCCGTACTCACCCCTCCCTCCATCCCCCCCCTGACTCCCCTGTTTCACTTTGTTTTTCTTTTTAAGTTCCATGAGATAGTTGTGATCTGGGTCTCTCATATCAGAGAGACCATTTGATGTTTTACCTTCTGCTTTTGATTCACTTCACTAAGCATGATGTTATTTTTTAATCTCAGTTTCTTTAGAGTTTGTTAGTTTTGTTTTTCCTTTCATGGAATACCGATTTCTTTTTTGTTATTTCCTTGTTAAATCTTACCCATCTTCTAGTACAAGAGGATCATGTATGTATTATTGTGCTTTATACATTATTCTCAAATTTTCATCCTTCACTCATATTTTTATTGTCCTATTCATCTATTTAATTCTCACATTAGACAGTCACCTATGTGATGCAGAGGGCTCTGGCTCTTTATGCTGTCATTATTCTGTTACAGTTCCAGGTGTCTAGTATCTATCTAATAAACACTATATGGAATGTCTTACGTAAACATTTTTTGTCTGCCAGTATATTGTCTACACTAAGACGATTAGCAACAATTTCTTTTCTTGGAATGAGGCATAAGTTTCATTCTTGTTAACTACCCTCTATTTATAATGATTCATTTGTTACTAGTGTAACTATGTTGGTCAACATATTTTTTAGTTATAGAAGAAGCTCTGGAATAGATACCTCATATAAACCAAGCATAATGAAATTTTAAGAGTTTATTTTACATTTATGAAGGAATTTCAGTAAATACTTTTGTTTTCATCTGGAAAACATTAGATGGGGATGACTTTAACTTGCCAGTTGTTTTCCATATAGAATTTCTTTCAATGAAGACTTTAGATTACGGTTGGATCACTAATGACACTAAATACAGCTAGGGACTCAACAGGATGAAAAACAATTGTAAATGCACAATTTCATTTTATTTTCACACATTAATTATAAACATTTCCCCCAGCTGCCTACTTTCAGGCTTAGGTTCCATTTTAAATCTCTGTCAAGACTATCCCCTAAATTCATTATTTCTAAATAATTTTCTGTTCCACTTAATTTGTCTATACTTGCTTTTATAGAACTATTGTCAATAAAGTAAGAAAAAATACCAAGTAAATAAGAATTGAGAATATTAATAGATTTTTGTTTTAAGTTGGATTTACCTTATATAAATTGGTTAAATTCTTATTATTTTGTATGAACATCATAAAAATATCAATAAAGCATAAATATTCTCTGTCGTATCTCTACTTTGTCAGCTAGTATGTAAAATGTTGTAGGCTTGCCTGTATTTTTTTTAGAAAGAACTTTTGCCTTTTCCAACTAAGTCGATTAATCTAATCTTTCATTTAATTAAATCAATAAAGTTTTGTTGAGTTCAATATTATAAAGTCAGCAGTCAAAAAATCAATTCACTATGAATTTGGGGTTGAAGTCAATATACAGAGGTAAGGATAAAAACCTAAAATTTGTGTAAAATGGCTTTAGAAAGATGGAATTTTTTCAGATTGCCATCCTGATTCAGGGATTCTTTCTCATGTGTGTTAGATAAACATATGTACTTAGAACCACATTGAGTTTAGTTCTTTATTACCAATAGTAAAAATCATTCAAATGAACAATGTTATATTTTAAAAAATATTCTCTAATTTATGTGTGTCTTATTGATAATACAGAATCCATTTTCCTATCCATACTCTATAATTATTTTTTTTCAGAAAGAGAAGAAACAGAAACTATCTTGAACATATATTATCTTTTAAATATTTTAAAGTTATTTTCTATGACTAAAAGGATTCTATTTCATGGCTACACTCCATTTTCTTTTTCCATAATTAGTCAGTGGGTATTGAATTCATGTCTGTTTTCTGTCATTATGAATATGGCGACTATAATTTTTTTTTGTGAGTGCACTTTCTCATCCTTTTTCTTTTCCGTATATATCAATGGCCAACAAAGTTCTCCTTTCCATATAAAACCTCTACAGCCTGGGCTTTCCGATCCACACTTCTAGCAGAATTCTGGTGGTCTGAGCTTTGACAAGAATTCCCCACCAAGCTGAGCTTCTCTAGCAGGCATCTTCAACCTTTTCCAAACTCTTTCCACTAACTAGTGTCTAACAGTTCTCATCCATATTATTGGGTAAAATCAAGGTGATAACCCCCACCTCTCCAGTACCAATTTTCTTTCTTAGATACTATCTCATTGATGGTAGTGAGTGCTCGACTTACACATCTTAGGGGCGAAAGATTGTTTTTTAGCTCACTATTGTAGAAAGTCCCATAGCTCCTTCATGAATGCAAGTACTATCTTGACCTTGGTAAAAATAAATCTCAAGCCAGGGAAGGAATTTGTAGAAATTATCAATAAAAAAACCACTTAAAAATTCTTAATGTTTTGGAATTAGGAATCAGTGTGAAATTATTGTGGTGAAAAATTTTAGTCTTGTTTTTCTCATACTTATTGAGCTGAATTGGAGAAATTTCAAGATATATTTTCAATGGGCATCCTTAACGCATTTCATGTGAATTTTTCGGCAATATGTCAAGTAATAAATTGTGTATCCAAATGTTGCTGCTGGTTATACGTTAACAAAATGTATTATACATTAATAACTTATATAAACAACAATGCTTACATGTAAAGGGAAGTATAAAATGTTGTTTCTTCTTTCTGAATCAGTAGAATGGTGTAAAAATATTGGAGAAAAGGAATACTGAAGGAACCATTAACAAGTCATAACCCTGATACCAGTATATCTGCATACAGAAACGATTTTGATATTTAATTAAGAGATGCAGTACATGAATATTTGTTCACTATGAAATTAATTTATTTATAAAAATTATAATCATATACTTTATATCTTAATAAATGAATCTCACCCTCATGGTCAATTATTTAAATGCATTTTTGTCTGAACACATGGCAAGTGAAAGAATTTTCAATCCTTTCTATTATTTTGTTCTAATGCATATATAACCCAAAACTGTGTACTCATCATCCACTGTCACAAAGAAAATAGATAGCATTAAACACATCAAAAAAAGTAAGCGAAATAATGTCAGAATGATACTTTAAACTTCAGTGATTTTTAGAAATCAAGAGAAAATGAAGAAAAAGTCAATAAACTTATAAAATTTTCATCATTCTTATTTACCAATTACAAATAAACCAAAATTTTAACAATTAAAAGTATAAGCATAGAAGTGGCCAATATGCAAATGAAATGAATTTAACTATTTTTTAGTAATTAGAGAAAGCAAAAGTGGTCCTTAGATTCTGCATCATGAAAACTAGTTTAGTTAGGAACAGAGAGAATAAAGACAAATTCTGGGTAGGTGGATGGATGGATGGATTGTTTAGTAGGTGATAGATCATTGATAGGTGGTAGACAGACATGGTGTAGTAACTGAAGCAATCAGATTTCAAGGGAAAGTACATATCTCAGAGATGCTGGGAATTAAATTAATAAAAATATAATATAAAATATAAATATAATATAAAATAAAAATATAAATTAAACTGTTCCAACATATATGTTCAAGTACATTAGAATGTGTGTGTTTTCATGTCTTTTTAATATATAAAGTAGTAGTAGTACACATTCTATATCCTTTAAAATAAATATTTTGGTGTTTTTGAGTAAAATGATCATGTTATCTGCAAAAAGTAACATTTTGACCTTAATTTTCCGATATGAATTCCCTTTCTTCTCTTGTCTTGCCTTCTTCCTCTGTTTAGAGTTTTCAGTACTATGTTGATTACATACTGTACATTGATTACATACAGAAGTGAGCATGTGTACACTTGGCTTGCTCTAGATCTTAGACAAAAAGCATTGGCATTTTCTTCATCATAAAAGTGGTAGTCTCATTGAACTTGGCATCTATTGTGTTCAAATACATCCATGCATACCTCATTTACTCTGCAGGTTTATTATACAGGAGTGTTTAATTTTTTCAAGGGATTTATCCACATCAACTGGAATGTATCTTCTCTCTGAAGTAGTTTTTTTTGTTTGTTTTGTTTTGTTTTGTTTTGGATTTTTGTTGTTGTTGTTACTGTTTGCTAATCTGATTTTGACACTAGGACAATGGAAGCTTCAGACTATTGTCTGTAGTTGTTGTTTTGTTTTGTTTAGTAACTCAAAGACTATTTGTATTCTTTTTGTATTCAGCATAATGCAGCAATGAAGCTACCAAATCACAGGGGTTTCCTTCACTGTAGATTTACTAGCTATGGTTCCATTTCGATATTTTTAGACTGTCAAAGCTTTTTGCTCCCTCACAATTTGCATGCATGATTCGAAGCTGTTCATTTCTTTAAGACTATTGTCCGTTGACATACGGAGTTATTGTTCACTATATTGTTTAACAATATTTTGTATTTCTGTGAGAGCAGCAACAATACTTCACTTTTCATCCATTTCCTTTGATTCTTTCACCTTTTCCGTAGTTCATTTCTTAATTTGTTTATCTTTAAAGAAAGAGCTGAGATTTCATATTCTTTTTAGTCTTGATTTTATATACTTATGATCTAATATCTGTTGTGTATTATTTTCTGGTAATATTAAATTTAGGTTGTTCTTGCTTTCCTAATGTCTGAAGAAGCAATAATAAGCTGTTTACTTGTAGCATTTCTCTTTTTACATGAATGCATTTATTGCTATGATTTTCCTCAGCACACTTTTGCTGTAAATGACAGAATTAGTTTGTGTGTCCCCAAGTTCATTTCTTATTAGTTTATTTTTAACCTGTTATTATTTATATAGGGGCAAATATTTTTCATTATATTCTATTTTATTAACTTGTTTGTAGTCAGTGAAAATATATAACACATATCCATTTATATTAAAGTATGACTATAATATTAAAAATCAAGCACCGTTACCAACCACTGTTCAATTGACTTGGCAATTTTTTAATTTTACTTTTCTTTTTGAGACATAGTCCCATTAAACATCTCAAACTGGCCTTGAATTTTAGAGTTTTGTCCCAAGAAAACTTTTTTCTGACTCCTGAAGGCCTGAGAATACAAGTGCAAGCCAACATTCTTGGGGCTAATAGACTTTTAAAAGCAAAAATAATTTGATTAATGCTTAACATTTCAATAATATTTACATTTCATTTGTTTACTGGCCATTCTTACTTTTAATATGAGTTCTAAGACTTATTAATGAGTGGACTTTGATTACTCTTAAGTGTTTCTATTTTAATTTTATAGTGATAATTATAATTATGTTTAGTTTTCCATTTAATATTTCTTTTAGGCTAAAAAAAAATGTGAGACAGGTTCTCAGCTGAAATCCAGACTGGTCCTGAACTGAGTATTTAGCCCAAGCTGGGTTAGAATTCACAACAATTTTCGTGCTTCAGCCTTCTGAGTGCCGGGGTGATATATGTGTGTGTCCCCATACCCAATGAAAGGAAATTTCTCAAAATTTATATTGTCAGTCAAAAAGTACATTCATGTTAAATGTCTCTATCCTAAATAAGTATGCATTATTATAATGATACATAAATGTACACATGTGAACATCTACATGTACTTACATATTAATCTATGTACCCATATATACTAATAGAATCCTATCTCTTGTTTTTTAAAATCATATACAAATCAGTAGAATATTATTACAGTTTCTTTCAGGTGTTCATCAAATACTCATCTCAAAATGAGTGATACTTAAAATTTTCTGATACATTACTCTATTTGTGATTTTTCTATTAATTATAAGTCAATATTTATAGAGCATTCATTTTGGAGAAAGTCTTTTAAATTATATTGGAAATATATAGATATTGACCAGGAAAATGAGGAGTCAGCATGTGGAAAAAAATAATAGATGTTTGTCAAAAGATGTGTCTTTTTTTTTTTTTCCTGGTAAGGTGGTACATGTCTGTATTCTATCACAGAGAGAAGCTGAGACAAGAGGATCACAAGGTCCAGATTCTTCTGGGGAAGGTAGCAAAATCTTCTCTCCAAATAAAAAATAAAAATAGTTACAGATATTTCTAAGAGATAAAGTGACCACATAAATAAAAAAGGAAAATAAAAAGAAAAAATATGTCGAGCTATATAGAAAGAATATGTCGAAGAGAGGTATTGAAGAGACTCATAATTATATGGTCATGTATTTTATCTTGACAGAGGTAATATGGCAGCCTCATTGGCTCAAAATAGTATGTAAAAGAATGTGCTTGCCATTTAGATTTATGCAACCAGCCTATAAAGGATATACTGTTTTTTTTTAATTCTTGGATTAAATATGTCCAGAATGAGAACAACATCATTATATAAATGAATGATTCTGACTCTATGTGCTGATTTCTAGCAACGTCTTTGCCGTATACATCAGACTTCAATTTTCATTATTTTTAAAATAAGAATTTTTCAAAAAATACACACAATAATTCATTATACTTAAATATATTCAGATGAAATTAATATGAAACTTTAAAATTTTTGTTTCACTAGATGACTTCAAGAGAACATGAATAAGATTTTTAAGCTGTTCACATAACTCAATGTCCCACTGAGAAAAAGTGTTTTATGGCAATTTAAAATCTGTCTTGATATGTTTGTATGAATGTCACACATAGAGTACATAATGATTTTAATGAACCTGTTATGTAACTTCTGCAAATTTTTCAAAAGATGTAGAACTTATTTTACAGCATTCTGACATCTTATTTTACCACAATTTATCATTATTTAGAGTTACTCGCTATTATTATGAATTAACTGGGTTTGTTTTCTTATACAGTGCATTTCCGTGTTTTGACAGGGCGGTCTCAGCAATGTTTTTTCTTTTTTGTTGTTGTTGTTTGTAACAATAGTACTTTTCTTAATGAGTTTTTTTAAGTACTAAAAGACTTATCTATTAAATTAGATAATTATTGTATTAAGTGTGTTTCTTGTTATTTTAATTTTTAGGTGAAATAAGGAGAAACCTAAAGTCATTTGGATCTAAGTTCTGTCTAGTAATTATAGTGCCACTTTTAGGCTATGGTGATACTTTGAAAAGCCGTGTTTTTTTTTTAAGATCAAATATGTTGATTTTTATTTAAAGTCGTATTTCCGTTCTTTTATTTATGTACAATATTGTTGATTCTATTCGCATCTCATTACTTCATAATGTTATTCCTTGGAGCTCCTATACTTAGCCTGAGCAAAAAACTATTCTGATATGCAATAATTTGCACGTGGACAAACCCTGCCTTCAACATCAACTATTTATGACTTAATAGCTTGTTTCACGGTAAGAGGAAGTCATGAATCTTCAAGAGGTGGAGTCTAGCAGAAGCATTTTTCAGTCATGACAGACTCTTCTTTTTTTATCTATTATTCTCTGTGCCTGAGGTGACTGGTTTTACTCTATGACCAGATTTCATAATGACAGATTCAAGGCAATGGAGTAAACTAAAAATGGATTGAAATGCCTAAAACTCTGAAACTTAAGTAAACTTTTTACTTTTTAGTTTTTCATATAAGTTGACTATCTCAATTATTTATTTTTTGATGGAAAGTAATTAAATGACTTGGTAAAATTTAATTTTTTCTATAAAATTAATACCATATATTGGTCAATAACAACACTATTTTCTTTTTGTAATCTTTTTTATTATTTTATAAATTTATTCATTGCTATTGCAAAAACATCATATAGAAAATTTGACACAAGATGGAAGTAGTGTCTTTCTAAAATCACTTTTCTTTTATGTAAGAAGCATTCATTTTTTATGTCAAAGAAATTTATAAAATAGCTTAGTGAGTGGATCCCTGTTCTAGTTTCTTAATTGGCTGGAGAATAATGAGTATGAATCAATTCTTTGAATTAACCTTATGGTTGACCTGTGAGTTGTTGAAAGGTCTACTGTAATACCTAAAGCGTAATCGATTGACTCTATTTGTTAATTTCTGTAAGAAAAAAAACATATAATCGGTAAGATATAAGTAGTCCCAAGATAGGAATTTTGGTCTACTTTATTTGTTTTCTTTTCAACTTCTTTCTGATAGAAATTGCTTGCATAATTTTTTACTGCTTTTGAACACATTATATTACAGAGCGTAATTTTCTTCCTGAAGCATATGTTTGCCAGATTTCATGATTAGTACTTTCAAGAAAGGAAGAGGATGTGTGAAATGAGTGATCCGAAGAATAACTTCTAATTATGGAAAATATTCACAGTTTAAGGTGAACTGACAGCACCAATAAAGAGTTGGAATTCAGGAAAATAATACATGCCCACTCTGCGTATCACTTACTTTTCCCAGCTACTAAAACTTTGTACTGTAAGATTGGACTTTCATCTGATACTACTGTGTGTGAGAGTGTGTGCGTGCGTGTGTGTAATGTGTGTGTGTGCATGCGTCTATATATTTTTAAGAACATGTGCATCCAATATTAATTTCTCTTGAATTTGAAATAAAATTCTTCATAAACGTAAAAGATAATGTCACCTTCTGAATGAAAATGCAGGTTTTTTTGGACCTCATTAAAAGATTAGGATTTCCTCAATAGTGCCACAAACCAACTGTGTGTACAGCTTTTTGCCAACTTTCACCATTTCTCAAGAAATGGGATTAGTAGGTGAAATGAGCCAATATGAGTGTGGTGCTCATGTTTCTTATTGTATCATAAAAAATAAGTCCCTTTGCAACATCTTTAAAACAGTTAGGCAAGTGGCATCCACAGTTTCCAATGGACAAGAGCTTGTCATTTGTCAGTTTGTGACAGTGAGGAAAGTGAGTGAATTGTCTTTACCCAAAGAATGTAAGAGATGATCACAAAAGAGTATGAATATGGGAAGTGTATCTTGTTGGAGGACGTGTTGTAATAGTCCATTGCCTTCTACTATCTGACTTCTCATGATGCACCTGCCTTCCACCTGTGCACAGACTCCCACATACTGTGTTATCTCATTCCATGACCACATCAGATGGTCTTGAAATCTAGAATCACATCATCTAAGCCAGATGAGATGGAGGTGTATTTTTGATGAGGAATTTCTAAGTGGTTTTCTCAGTGTTATTTTTCTATATCCAGATGCCTGTTTGCATTTTAAATTCTTTAGTTCAGTAAGCTAAGTTTTCAATCCCCTTAAAATCTTGATATTGCTAAAATACAATTAAAGATTTAGAGAACTCTGAAAAAATAAATGAATATATCCTTCATAAGTGACCTCAACGTTGCTTGATTTGTAAACATAAATGAAACCTAATTTGAGTTATTTATTCTAAATGTCTAAATAAAACAAAAATTAATCTTTTTAATCTAATAAGTCTGAAACTGCTGACAGTGACATAACTAGAGATTCTTCAGCAGGCTAAACCAAATAAGATAAGTGTGTAACTGCAACCAATCACATTGGCTTCGCTTTCCTTCTTCATTCTATAATAGCCTTTCCATGCATTCTCTCACTAAAGCCTGAAACCACATTCAGTTTAGGATTTCTGAATTATGCTTTACTCAAATACTACAATATTTACTGTGCCTCCATTTACCCTTTATTATGATTAAGTGAGAATCAAACTCACAAATCATTATGAGCCTTTGCCTAGTGTGTGCAGCAGAATATAATGCTTCTGGTGTAATACGATTTAAGTTTTTATTTAGTACATCTAAATGAGTTGTACCAAATGCCCTGCCATTGATTTGATTATATCTGTGTTTGTTTTACTGGCAACATTTTAGATTAGAGTTTGGCATTAAGATTATTTCTTAATTGGAGATATTGTTTGATTGTTTGAGGAAACAATGATTTTTTTTTCATGGGGTGGAGAAATCCAATATGAGATAGATTTCCTATTTTTGAAGTAGATGAGTGAGGAGTATCCTGACTAGTTCTTTTCTCTTTTGCAATACCTTATTTTAGGTTAAATAAGCCAACTGGCAGTTTTAAAAAGTAAATCTTTTTAATCCTACCCTCAGGCTAATAAGATGCATAGTACATTTTCCAAGTTTTAACAGGTAGAAACTTCAGCAATTGTTTCACCAATATCTAGTGTGAGTTCCTTTCTTGTCTGGGATCCAACAATTCTCTCTCTCTCTCTCTCTCTCTCTCTCTCTCTCTCTCTCTCTCTCTCTCTCTCTGTCCTTCCAGCCACCAGTCGCAAGCTTCTTGCTACTCTTTGCTATGTTTCTTTCACCATCTGGCCACAAACTGCTGATGCAGAGGGTGGAGCTCAGTGAGAAGATCCAAAGCTCAGTCGTCACTGCCACTACAAATGGAGAAAACACGCTTACTGCTGTATGATGGCAGTTAACAATCTGCATTTTCTTTATTGCTTTATCACAAACCATTGTAAAACATACATGTGTACCACAAGAATCTCTTATTCATAACTTTGAGTGTTTTTTCAATTAAACAAATATCCGTGCTCCATGATATTGATGAGGTAACTCTTTCAGCTACCTCCATCGTTTCTTTATTTTCTTTTTTCTCCAGTTTTATTGATATGTATTAGTGCAAGATTTAAGGTTTACAATCCATCTTTAAGAGTAGTTGGTGGACAGAACTGTGTAGCTGTTTCCCAGCCTTCATGTTCTTTATCACGTGACCTTTCATTATTTATCAGTCTACTTCAGGATAGTTGGAAATCAGTAGGGAAACTTCTAAGAGGCTGAAACACTTAGAATGCTTTTGGAACAAGTTTATATTATCCTTATTTGTGACCACTGTAGCTGAGAATGTCACGTGATCAAATTCAGTGACATAATATTAGTTATGACCGATACTTACAGAGGTATGGGCTGTGAAAGGCATTAATGGAACAGTTTCCTACCCTTGGGGGGAAAAATCTATAATTAAAATGTAACTAAGGTTGGCTATGGGAAATAAATAATATTTTAAAAGCAACAAGAAAGAACAGTCAATCCAGTAGGGGAAAAAAAGGACAAATAAGTTAATAGGATTTAAGGAAAAATAGTCCAAAATGGCTCAAAAACAGAGAAAGAATAATTTCAATATTTAGTAGTAAATATAAGTAGGTTATAATTACATATTGTATTACATACACGAATATGCAAATAAGAAAATGCTGCACAATAAATTCAGTAACGAGAATATATATCAAATATGTAGATTATATAAGATTTATATAGATCTCATCCCATGATCAAAGAGGAATAAAAATTTATTTTGGCATTAAAATGATGTTTCTCAGGTGCATGTGCATATTTTAAGACTTATAGAAACAGTTTTTCTACACTTATTTTCTTCTTAAAAACTCAAATGAACAAAGAAGAATGCTTAAGAGAGTTTACAGCAATATTTTGAAAAATAAAATTAGGAAAAAGGCATAATTTCAGTCAAATGTTAAAAACATCTGAAAATAGTAATGTATTTACATAATAGAATATGATATAGCAGTTAAACATACAATGGATATATTTGCTAGTTCATATTCATCTCAAAAATATGTTATACAACAATGTCACAAATGAGTATTCGTAATAAATTCAATTATTTTAATTTGATGTTTCTATATATTCGTTACGTATGTAAATATGTTTAAGAAGCCTAAAGACAAGTTCAACAACTTGAACCTAATATTCCAAATAATAACTACCTTGTAGCTCAGAGGTAAATTTCAACGTAAGAAATTCCACTGGCCTACATACAGCATGCACAACTGTTTAAGAACATCAATCATCGTATCTATGTCCTTTTTCAAATTAGATTTTTGTGTATTCTCTACTTCACTATGAAATAATATCAGAAAAATATAAATATAAAACAACTCAATCCTTTTAGGTGTAAAAATATTTATATTGGAAAGCAAGATAAAATAATTTGCATAAACAGGTATACATAGAGTTAAAAAGAAAAATACTGGCTTAAGTAAAGACTTACAGTATGTCCTAATAAAATATTGTTTACCTAGAAAAAATACAAAGCATGGTAATAAATATCTCCAAGTTAAATTTATAGAATTTAGAAGAGAAAGATTTATGAGACTATGTCCAGTAAGATGTCACTCAAAAGAGGCAAAATTATGGTTTACTTCAAATTTCTGTACAAAAAGATTCAAAGACTTTGAAGTGAACTGCAAGGCCTGTGGTTTGTAAAAACAATATTATCTAAGCATTTTATTTTCCAGAACCCTAGGGTAAAAAAGATCTAATATAAATATGTAAGATAAACTTAGAGGTGATTGGTTGAAGAGACTGATAAATGGAGAAAACATTAATTAGATTCAGATATTCACGTTATGATTGAAAGTGAAGGGGAAAAAAACACACGAAGTAGATATTTGTGATTATTGGAACAGTTTAAGTCAGCGAGATTAAAAATCTATGGGGACAGCTTTCGGTATACAAAATTTACTGTATTTTTAGACAGTAGGTTCTTCGAGGAGTTGCTCGAGTAACCATAGTAGGAATGAAATCTGCTGGCTTCCTCTCCTTATGACAGCTTAAAAGTTACTTAAAGTTAAAAACAACATCGCACTCTTTTGTCATATCACATAACTTTATGTTTTCTGTATGCTTTCAACCCAAAATTTGAGTTTATAAAATATATAACAATTTTAGCAGCATGTGATGCATAAGATATGCTTTTCACTGTGTAACTGTCCCTGCGTTAGAGCAATAGATTTCTGCTCTGCTAGCTCCATGTGAGAAAGATATTTAAACCTCCTCAAATTGAAGTCACACCCTGCTTTACTGGTTTACTTAGGCCACATACAGGGGCAGAATCTCAGTTAGTAAACATATTGGTGGTCTGGTCTTCTTTTGGGGATCCTTTATGCTACACGGTCTTTTTAAAGTTTAATTGGATTTTATAGCGGTTACACATCTTGTAGTGTAATAAGATTTACCAAAAAAATGTTAATATTCCCATTTTTTTCTGGATTAATATTTATATTCTTGTATAAAGGTAACAGAATTTTAATCGCTTAAACATATTTTATTGGAACTTGTCTATCTATTCATATATATTCTTACTACCTGTGTTTCTGTATTTCTTTATGAACTTAAAAATATGTGCTTTATTATGAATAAATTTTGACAATAACTTTTTTCAAGTGTCAAACTGTTGATATAAATATTTCAATATCCACTTTGAGTTTTTTTTGTTATGTGATATTGAAAAAAATAATAAACTTTTATTAATAGATGATAACTTTAGGTTTTATTTTGGACATCTCTTAACAGTGTTCACGCTACGTTGTCATGTTTTTATAAAATTAGGCACAATTAATTGCAGTATTAACATTATTGTTGAATGATTTTTTATTTTGATTATTACTGTCTATATCATTTTATTGCAAAGATTTTTACAGTAAATTATCTAAATCTACAGTAAATTGTTCTACATCTTAGTAACTTTTTTTATTTGCATGGACCTAGAACGAGACAAAGTGTTTGCAATTCAATATTAGCATTTCACAGCTTGAATTGGCTAAAATATATGTATCTGTGATTTGATAGTTAAAAGGCTTAAGAGACGAAAATAGAAATCCATAATTAACATGTTATACATAATATTTAGCTTTGGTGAAACAAATATCTGTCAATGGCATAAATGTTAAATGGCTTTGCGTCAGTATCCAGAGCATGGAATTCTGTATCCTCGCTTAAATGCATATGTGTTGCATACAAGTTTGACATAATGCATTTCCTGAAACTTCAAACTTCTGTAAGAGATTTACTGTCTTAAGAAGTATAGAAAAAAAATATTTATTTTCTTGATTATGTTAAGACACAGAGATGGCAAGGATTGAGAGGAATTTAATATACAAAATACTTGCAATTTTAAAACAAGACATGAAGCTGAGCTTTGTAACACATGCCTTAATCCTAGCGCTCAGGAGGCACAGGCAGGAGAATTGAAGTAAATTTGAGGCCAGTCTTGGCTGCATAGTGACTTGGGGACCAGCCAGGGCTACCAAGAGTGGCCAACTGTAAAATTAGTAAGAATAATATTAATATTAATAACAACAATAATAATTAGTAAATGATTAAAAGTCATTGACATCTTCTTTAGTATTTCTAATTTGTATTACATGAAAAATGGCATCTTTTATCCATCTCCTTTTTAGAGCTCATTATTAAACATCCTTGACCCTTTCCAATCCATGAAAGTTATTAAGAAAAAATACTACATAAAACTGTAAAATAAAGAATTTTATGCAATAAAAAAAAACAAAGGTCTAATTACAACACATTTACTTGATATTTCGGTTTGCCACATAACAAGCATTTGTGTATAGTGTTAGCACTGTGACAGTCAATTTAAATATTCAAAAAAATCTTGCTTTTGTGGAAATTATATAGGCATTTGATTACCTCATGCGACTGCCCACAGCAAGTTAGTATAGAATTTCTAGTGTTTCTAGCCTTATTGTAGAACCACAGCGCTGAAATTGATCATGGATGAGCTTTACCAGATAGTTTTCTTTTTAAATATACCTTTGAAAAATAACATGGGACACTCAAGTGGTAAATTTGGTGACTATAAGTTTTACAACAATTTTCTGACGATTCTATCATGATATTTGTTAACTAGGAAAAATTAAGCAAGTTGTTCAAAACACTAAAAGGACAGGACTGTGACAACATATATTGGACAGCACATTTTTAATAACTGGATGTGAGAAATTTAAATTCAAAAATACTAATTAAAATATTATTTTATATAACTTTCACAATAGAAATGTATCCTATGTGATCGTTGAGATGTTGGTAGACATATCCTCTACATTTTTAACTTGCAGAGAAATCTGCATTTGTAAATTCTAATTGCCACTCTAGAAATCAATTTTCCCTCCACATCTTTCCGTTCTGATGACAAATCAAGCTATTACATTATCCTTTCATGGGCAGAGTCTATACATGTGTCTTCCTGCTCACATGCTGGAGTTGCTTTGGCTCCATATGCTTGAGATGAGAAGAAATAAGACCAAGAAATCAGTTTTCAGAAAAATTGCCATAAATAACAAAATGCTTCTGAGTTGTTTTTGAGCCAGTAATATTTCCACTGTTGATTAAATAAACGCTTAATCTTAAAGATGTTTGTCTTTGCTACCTGAGTAAGAATGTTGGATTACAAAAAACAAAACAAACAAACAAAAAAAAAAACAGGTTTGATTCTATGGCAACATAATATTGATCTGATGACCCGAGTACGAATACCTCACATTCATTAGCTATTTAACTTTACTTGGGCTACTTTTTCAATTTCCTCTTTCCTAGGCCAAGATACATTTTATACAGTATGGAAATATGGAACAGTCTGAACATGTCAACTACTTTGCAAATGCATTTCTATTCTTCTTATGTGAAGAGTGAAATAATTGTAACATTCATAAATATGCATATATAATTATCACAGGCCAGAGGAACTGAACTCACCAGTGTTTCAATGAGGAAAAATTTTATGTTTTGGGATACTAGAAAAGCTACATGCTACATAACTTTTTAAATTGAGGACTGCAACTTGTGAGTTGTCAGGTAAAAGTTGACAGTAGGCTTTATACAATCATATCTCTATGTGAAAGAGTAAAACATATTCTCTCAGATGAAACTAAACAAAACTGCATGTAGTAACTCCAGTTTCCAACCATGCAAATATATAATGTTTACATGAAAATTAATATTAATTAATATTTGGGAACTTGAACTAAAATGTTTTCTGAAAGCAAAGAATTAAGAACTTCAGTTGCTATAAAAACACGACAGTATTATGAAATTTGCATATTGTCATATTTAGATGGTTGACATAGATATTTTTAGAAAAGGATGCAATTGGGAAAAAATAAACAGAAACTTCCATAAGCTATAACCCATTAACGTTTTTAGCAGTCATGAGCTTCCTCCCACTGACCCTGCCTTCCTCACACCCATGCCCACCCACTACTCTACCAGATGTCAATATGGGAGTGTTCTCATGTACAATTTACCCTCAAGATCGATGTGTTCTCAACTCAAACTTTGAATTTATGAAATATATATCAATTTTATCAATTTTAAACATCACCTGGTGCATAAGATATGATTTTGCATTGGGACCTGATATTAGTTTCAGATAATGATGACTCATGACTCCTGTAAGATTTCAGGCTTAGACCTTAAGCAAATGATCACCCAAGAATTAATGTATTTGTGTAAAATAAACACATAAAATGGTTACTAAAGAAAATTAACTATAAGAGAATCATATAAGGAAGCTTATTAATGTAATAATTACATTAATGACTTTAAAGTAAGTATGAGTTACACTAATCATGGCAGCCCTGGTAACACAATTAAGGAATGTTTCTGTTGCTGTTTGAATTCTATCACCACATTTTGCAAATCCCTACGTCCCATGAGCTAATTCTGGGGGCAGCTACAGGGAACAAGGTTACTGAAGCAGACTTTTTCTTGGCATACCCAGACTTCCAAGGGGCTTTGCTGAGCCCACTCTAGACTTCCCAGCAGCCTAGAATAATTCCACTTCACTTTTGCTTTATTTTATTCACTCCCTGTCCGACTGACATTGGCTTCTCAACCTGTCCAGGGACCTTCTCTTTCACAGTAATTTTCACAAATGTACATACATGATCAGTTTCTACAAATGCATATGTTTCCCACAGAAACTGAGCTATAGCACCTATTGGAGTTTCTCCATCACTCATTTTTGTTCATCATTATCAAAGTGAAAATCAGGAGTGATTCCATCTAAAAGGAAATGAGCATTCAATGTGTTTTTACTAATTTTATTGCGTTCAAAATATACTTGTGATACAAACAAGACCATGCATGAGGATCTTTTAAAGGAAACTCAAGTTTCAGTCTAATGTTCATATTTTTGACTGCTGCAAAGAAGAGTCAATAGTTTGTGTACCTTATGTTTTTTATTATAATATATTCTTCATTTTATATAAAGAATAGAAAAATAATTCAGCATCTCTAGGGGAGAAACCTCTCTAATGGTGTTCAACTTGTTGATCATCTTATTACTTGTGTAATTCTGAAAATCTGAGACTAGAGCTGCCTTTCAAAAATCTATCAAAATATATCTACCTCAGAGCAATGTACATATATTTAATGTTATCCATCGCTGGTAGAATATTTTTTTGCCTTTTACCTTAGTTACATGTGGACTCACTCTTGGTAAGTTAGTTTAATTTTTCATTGAGTACATCATAATGATTAACAGTGTTCTTCAAACGTATCAGTCAAATTTGCCTTACAAATTTTGATGAATTTAACCTGTATTTTAGAGTACTACTTTACAGTATTCGGAGCATTTTTGTTATTAACCGTTTTGTATACAAATGAGCTTTTATACAGAATAAACAACTAACCTTAAATCATTAAGTAAAAACCAATTCAAATAAAATATATTGAAAAATTAATCTTAAAGAAGTTGAAAATAAATATTTGTTTCCTTAAATCCTCTTTGTCACTAATTACAATTTATTTTAATCTTTATCAAGGTAAAGTGATCTCCCGTTGTGTTAAATATATGTCTGAATATGTATATTTTTCAAGATATACATATGTCTTCTTGCTTTCTTCTAAAAATATTTGCTTTTTAAAATTACTCTCATATTTGATTCTCTATTTTTTGTTTTTAATTAAGTGAGGTGCTTCAATGGGTTTGGCCATATAATCTATTTTTGTTATTGTAAAATTAATTGCTTGTCTATGATGTCTCTCTGAGTTAAATTTGGAAATGTTTTATACAGATCGTCATCTATAAATTCGATTTATCTTTCAATTTGTTTATATTCATTATACTCACATTTCAATTCCAATGATACACTGCATCTATAAGTGTAACTTATATTTGAAAAAAATATTTTCAAGTTGACTTTGTCATTGAAATTTTCTTTGGATTTAATGAAAAGTGTTATTCAGACTAATTTATAAATAA
>PVKB01005211.1:0-106084 GCA_004027205.1 Ctenodactylus gundi
TTCTCAGACTTCATGGCTGTCCATGAGACTCTGTAGAGACCACTTTTGCTTTCCTTTGTACAGAGGAAGCGTGTTGAGAAGTCACTTGCTCAAAGGCCTAAATTCTGCCAGGCTCTTGGAACTAACACCCCTTGTGGAGTGCAGACCCTCAGCCTGCTGCTGAGATTGAGTAATGACAAGGTTGTCTTTTTGCTTCCAAGACCTCTAGATCCAGGGCAGCATCTCTACAATTCGTCCCAGACCCAGTGGCTTGCCATTTGGTGTTCCTTACACATCCTTGTCCTACAAGTTCTAGCCTCCCTTGAAATCAACCGCGTTCCGAGGTTAGAAGCAGAGTCCCCAGGCACCAAAGGCCAACAGGGTATGCCTGGGAATTTGACATACAAACAGGGACAGACAGAAAACCAATCTTTTAAGTTGTATCCTAGCTTCTTAGTCAAGAGCAGTAAAAGACCACTCTGATTCAAACAGAAATTAACTGAAAACATTAAGTGGCTGTAGAGAATGTGCCCGAAAAACACAGGCAGGGGAAGGACAGGACCACAGCCTGTCATGCCACATGATATGTTAGAATGGGTGCCTTCTGGGTACTACAGCTGGATGACAATGTTTTCACCTGTTTCTACTTGTTTGATTATACAGTATTTAAAACAGGCTTGGACAGGCATACCAGATTGGTCAAAACCAGGTCACAGCCCTGCCAGGCTGCTAGAAAGGTGTTCCCTGCTTTTCTGATGGGAAGTGATCTTAGCACCCCCAGGTTACTTCAATGACAGGATGGTTTCTGAACAGCAAGGCTGAATGATTGGTGGCCCCTCACGCCCCCAAATATCCACTCTTTTCCATACAGAACTGTACACCCATGCAGATCCCTAGAGCGGAGAACGGCTTTCTTCTCAAGGACATACGTTCTCAGGCCAAATGGGTTTCACCTTCTATGTATGTAACAATGGACAAGGACTGACTGAAACACTGCTGAGGGGTGTTGGGGAGGAATGGGGATATAGCATGCTCCTTCCCAGGAGACGTTTCCAAATGACGGTACAGTTTCACCACTTGGGAAGCCCCTGCATAGGTACCCCGATGGCCACTCTACTTTGTGGATGACTTCACATGCTGGCATTACTTCCTGTGATGGACATTTTCACTTAGAATATCCAAGCAGAAAAAACTGTAACAAAGTTTTTAGGACATAAAGTGCTGGTCTCAAAAGGCAGGATTTTTTAAGCCTAGAAATAGCTGAAATGCAAATCTGTGCTCTCCTATCATCTGGAAGGCAATATTCTAATTAATTTTTAACTTCCAAGTGCAACCAGTCTAAGGCCCAGGTCACACCTGTGTCCTCTATAGTTTCTGACACTCAACAGGCTTCCAATTTACGATGAGTTAGTCCACAAAGTGCACTGCTGTTGCCTCCACCTACCTGTATTACTGTAACCTTAAAAATAGCATCAGTCAACCCGAGAGTCACTTCAGTGGTGGAGGTGGGGGTGTGGCATGCAGAATGGACCTCATCCCAAAGCTGGAGTCTGCTCTGCAGAATTCCAGGGAACTCAGACTGTTAGAAAGCCCTAGTGTGCAGGATGAGAGGCCCAAACTGCCTCGGGGGGGGGGGGGGGGGGGGGGGGGGAATGAGTTCGTTTCTGCAGCTGCACGGCAGCAAACTCTTCGCACAGGCTGTACAGAAGGCTGGCAAGTACACAGCAAGTGTTACAGGCACTGTGTTAGCTCCTTTGATTCTGATGAAAGACCATTACTTTCATTTTACTTATGAAAGAGGCCCAAGCTGGTAAGTAGCACAACTGGAATCGGACCCAGGAATAGTGGTTCCACCAGAATCCTGACCTTTAACTCTTATAAACAAGATCCTTTTGGATATCTTGAATTCAGCTTTATTTAAACTCAAAGCTGGCTAAGACTAAAACAACTTAGATACAGTAATGATTAATCATCCTCTAACGGCATATAGTAGTAATGTGCTTAGCCCCTGCCCTGCTGCCTTTCTAACCTTCACGGGTGAAGGCACCTAATCTCACACGTGTCAACTGCTCAGTATGTAAGTGGACCTTGCAGATGCTCCTGCCCTGACCTGTATGACCCTGGTAATCACATCCGCAGCTGGCTGGAAAGTAAAGCTTTGTTAGCTGGGTATCCTTAGCCTGGACCAGCCTAACACCAACATAGCACACAGCACCTAGCACACAGCACTCACAAAATGGCTAAAGCCAAGTTACTGCAGAAGGGCCAACCTACCCACCTTCTATTTATATGGGTACATTTTCTCACAAAATCTTGACTTATACTTGGCACCAATAAAGGCAAGACGAATAGCACTATACACATGGAGCCAGGGAGTCAGAAGGGTCAAGCAGGTGTCCAAGAAGGCAAAGCCTGGCAGACCAGCAAGGATTAAGAAAGCAGTCATAAATGAAATGTAAGTTGGTGAGGTAACTATTCCACGACACAGGAAATGTTAGTGATACAAGCTGGTTACAAGTAGAGGGTAGAGGATGGCTTTACTTTTGATAAAAAAAAATAAAGTACTAATATGCATAAAAAATCTGCACTATATCAAAACATTTACAGTATGACTTCTGTCCAATGATTATTATTCTGTTTGCTTCTGTTTAGGTTTTGAAGTACAATTATTTCTATAACAGTACTGAGGAGAGTTATTACATACCAAGAGTTAGGAATCCAAGAAGCCAAGCCAGAGGCCCAGCAGTCAAGGTCTGCCCCCAGGAGACCTTGAGGTGGCCGGTGGTCGAATGCAGAGGTGGGTACTTCTTGTCTTTTTCCACTGTGGTGCCATGTGTCCAGGTGTTTCCTCTACACTCAATGCCTTCTGTGCAGTTACATTTAATGAAACTCCATGAATATTAACTGATGTAACAGCAAAATGATGCTAGCAACTTTGGTTTTGAACTACAAAATTCATCTATTTTGCAGTTATATATTACACAAAACCACACTAGAAATCAAGATTCCTGTTTTTTCTGCTCTTTGTTCATGTCCAATTTCCACTACGCATGCAGTTTTGTTTCATTGATCTAGAAGATTTAATTTTTTCTCACAAAGTATCTGTCAGTTTACACTAAGTGCTCTTTCATGGCTTTGCTCAAGTCTACTGACAACTGGTTTTGTATTTCATGTATGCTACAGAGTTGGAAGAACTCACCAAAATCCAAACTATTTTGGGATAATCTAAACGTGTGTCTATTTATTCCAAAAAAAGAAAGTCTGCTATTTATAAGCCTAACATAAAAAATGACCCCTCTTATCTGCAGCTGCTCCCTGAGCAACTCCTGAAGCTCTCCACTCTTCCTACTGCAGCATTTTCCAGAAAGGATCCAACCTAAGGTCAGCGGCACAAATCCAAAGAGCCAACAGGCTCGCCTGCAACCCCGCCCCCACGCCGGTACGTACAGTCACTCTGCACAGCAGCGCACGTAGCAACCCACGCGCAAAAATCGTTACTTGACTATAAAGAAAAGCTACAGAGAGAGATTACATTAAGTTGATAATTTCTTTTGTAGAAAATATTTAAAACATGGTCACTGCAAAGACAAAGACTCTGAAGGTGAAGAAAACAAAAAACTCCTTTGTACAGGAAAAGAAAAAAAAATCATTTCAGGAGTTACTTAAAATGAAAGGAAAACACATCTTCAGTGAGAGAACTGCCTGCTGTCTGAAGATTTCTTGCTAATGTGTTTAAAGATTTTGGACTTCTCGAATTTCCTGGTTTTCTGGTACCCGAATCCACCGCCGCCTCCTCTCTTTCTGTGCTTGCCTTCACTGCTGTTCACGTCTACAGGTGAATGTTAAGGAAATCAAGCAACCAAGGTGATGAAACACAGTCTAACATACACAGAGGAAAACTCTACCCCTGCCTGAACGATGAACACTGGGGACCTACACCTGCACAAGATGAGAGGAGGCCATGTGCCTGTGGACTAAAACTAACAGGTGCAAATACAAAGCTGAGATTAATAGTCACATTAATCACTTCCTTTGCACAGCAAAATTTGAGACAAGTACAGATAAGATCATTCATTAAAAAGACATTAAAGAGTCCCCTCAGTGTCACCACAAATGACTTCTGCTTCTGCTTACAGTGGACTGAGGCGTGCTCAGCCAAGTGGAGGAATGTCCTACCACCAGGCTACGTGGACTCACTAAGGTAAACATGTACCAACACGTACAGGAGGGCCTCGGAAGTGGTTCTCTGGCTCACTCAGGAGATAACAGCGTCACATCATAGAACAGGCCCAACTCCTTCCACTGAGAATACAGTAAAAACCACATTATAAATTATGGCAGGATCTACTTAAAATATTCCCTTCGCCTTAATCCTTAACAAGTTTTATTTTCTTTTGCCAAACTTGCCATTTCCTTATATAAAACACTCCATTGGCTCTATGACTTACCGCTCTTGCTCCCTGAAGGGCCCTAGTCTTTCTCTTCAATCATTTTCTAAGTGCCAGGTAATGCAGCCATGCCACCAGCTGAGCTCTTGCAATCCCACACTTCTGCACAACCTCTGCCTCTCACTGACAGTAAAGTTCCTTTTTCTAAAGGTGCCTCGTTCCTGTAACCCCTATCCTGACAATTACTCCCTGCCTACCCCCACCAACCTCTAAGCTCACGCTAACACCACTAAGCAGCCACTGACCAGGATGAATCCCCGAGCCTCTGGTGGGTGGCCAGAGCTTACACCGACCTGCTGCTAAGCCCGTAACAGCCCTCTGCCAAGCTCTGGTTCCTTAGTTGCAGGATGACTTAATAATAATTTAAAAAAGGATACTCAGATCAACAAAAGGAGGCACCTTAAAACCAAATGACAGAGCAACCTGAGGCAAATTTAAGTTATTGACATCAAAGATCTGTTTCAGAGAATGGGAATCATACGCTCGAATGTATGATTTGTACGCTTCCTGGGCTGACTTATGAAGGAAGTAGTTCTTTTCAATCAACTTTTCAAGCTGAAACAGAAATAAACATGTGTTTATTTTTTGGTGTTTTAAAAATTTACTCATTAATTATTAATTCTTATGACAGTACAAGGGATTGAATCCAAGCCCTTTCAACCAAGCTACATCTCCAGCAATTTTCCTTTTTACAATTTATTTTGAGGAGGGTCTGCCAAAGTTGCTAATTTCTTGAGGCTGGGTTTGAAATTTCAATCTTCCTGCCTCAGCTTTCCAGAGTGCTGGGATTACAGGCACATGTCACTATGCCTGGTTAAACGTTGGTTTTAATAAAATTAAGTAGATCTCAAATTTTAGAACAAACTCACTTTGCAAAAACCATGTGCTCTACTACCCTTGTTCTGGGCCTTGGCTTATTTGTGCAATCATGCTGCAATAAGAACAAGGCCAAAACTGTCCCAGGTGGACCAGCAGGAGGAAGAGAGAGCAGCAGGAACCCAGCTGGACCCGAGTCCAGGCCCAATACTGGAAGAGGGCACCCAGGGCAGTAAATGCTGTCAGTGGGGAGTGGGGCCATACCTGAGACTGAATGTCAGAAATCTTAGACCAGGAAAAGTCAAATTCATTTAGAGGAACCTAGGGAAACAACAAAGGAATAAATATTAGCAAGATTAAAGATTAAGGAATAAAAATTACTCAAGCAGAATAACCAAAGCAGATTTTCAGTTAATTAAAATGACAAGTCCCGTAACCAGTGATGGGAGTGACACTGCCATGCAGCCCGTGGTGGTTTCGATACAGCTCATGAGGTCCTGAGATAGGAAAGGACACCCAAGCCTGTGGGATTCCCTTGGTAAGGAGTAAAATCTGCTTTCTCTAGTATCCCCATGTCAATGCAAACTCCACCTCAACCGTGCTTCGTGCACATGAATCACGCCAGGGAGCCTCCCTTCTTTCTAGTAAGACAGGAGGCAACCTGAAGAGAACCGTGAGTACTGAAGCAGTGTTCTCTAGGGATCTCTGTGATTTGCTTACGTGGCAGGATGAAACAGCCTCAAGGTATAGTTCGAAGACCTGACAGCCTTTTATTCTTCATGTCAGAGAAGGCCCCTAACCCTACCCTGCACTGTGATTACAGCCTGTGATACCAGAGGCCATGGTGATCACAAACTACCATCACTCACTCCTTACTAAATACCTAGAAAAGCACAGAACCTGTGAAAGGTACTCAGGGGGAAGCAAACAGATGTCTAAGTCCTGGACCTAGCACATGGAGAGCCTGCTTGCAGTTCTGTGGACACAGGGAGATCAGGGACCCGCAACTAAGGAGCACATGTGCAGTGGAAACACGAAAGGCAGGACATCAGAGATGGCTTTCCAGAAGAGAGAAGCAATCTGAAATGGGACTTGGGAGAACCCAGAAAAGAGCTCCCAGACAAAGCGCACCGACGCTACAGGGCGATTTCAGGAAATCGCACCTTGCTGCAGGGTGGAAGAAACTTAGCAAGCCTGCGTCAAGAAGGCTGATGAGGGGGCAAGTGCTAAGGATGAAACGGCCTGTGACACATTTCTAGAGCCTAGCAACGGGATAAACCTTCAGGCTTTGATGGATTCTTTGCTGTTAGTATGGAACTAGGCCAAAGCTAGACTGGGTGGCTTGGTGAGAAAATGGGAAAAATATAAACCATCTCTTCCAAAAGGCAGACCGAAGAAAGGCAGCTGGCAGTAACACCCTGGAGGCAGTGAAGAGTGGATGAGGGCTCAAGTCACAAAATACAGTGAGGGGAGATGACAAAAGCTAAGCACAGGATAGTAAACAGCAGAAGTCAACTGAAAGACGCGAAGGAGACAGCAGAGGCAGGATGGGGATCCCAGTGCTTCCACAGGAGATGAGCACATGCAGAGCAGATGGCAGAGCACACGACTAGGCGTGAGGGAGCCTAGAGTGGAGGAGGAGGCTTAAAGAGAGCCTAGGGATCGGGAGAGGAGAGACTGGGACACAAGACATGAGAGATACTGCTGAGCAGCACAGAGCTAGAAGACTGGGCCCTAAGGTGATTCCTTCCGTCCACACTTTGTGGGCCAGGAGCACGCAAAATCTTGTTTTCATGCTGTGACTTGGAAAGATTACGTCAATCTGAGGCAATTAGGAACCACGCCTGGATTAGGAACCTCATCTAGATTAGGCAATTAGGACCAGCCTGCCTGGATTAGAGTGTGAGTGATTTGTGAACCAGCAAATGAGGGAAGAGCACCCACCGGATGTGGGAGGCCCAAATGGGAACCTGAACTGTATAAATGGAAGGAAGAAGAAAGATTGTTACAGCTTTTTCCTCTGGGGAGAGACTGGACTCGATGGGACTTGGCTTCCTGTCTGTGATGTCATGAGGCGCCCCCACCTCTACCTCTGCCTCTGCCATGTACTTCTATTGCTGCTGGCTGCCTGAGTGGACTATGACCTTCTGAAACGGAGCTAAAATAAACCTTTCCTTCCCTAAATTTGTAGATGCCGGGTATTGAGTCACAGCAACGAAAAAGTAACTAAGACACCTGTTGTAACAACTTTTTTAACAGCAATGCACTGGCTCAAGATTCCTCTGATACAACTAGAAATAGCACTTGCTAACAACCCCTGCACTAAGAATATGGTCCCAACTTTAGATTTCTCACGTAGACACTTACCTTAGACTGCTTCAAGTAACGAAGGAAGCCCAACTCTTCGGGGCGCAGAATGAGCAGGGCGTGCCCGCGTCCATTCAGGCCTCTGGCTGTCCTGCCCACACGGTGAATATATTCCTTTGGTGCAGAAAAGAAGCCTGAGTTAAGGCAATGACATTCACCTGAGCCTGTTAGCAACACAGCTGAACTGAGCATGCACCCTGCAAGGCAAAGAGGCACAGGGGCTCTCCTGTACCAACATGGCTTACGTCCTACGGGGCTGGGCCCCACTCACCTTCACCAGGTCTCCTACAAAGTTACACCAACACTCCTTCTACAAACACCACCCCTGAATGGGTAACAGGTCAATGATCAAGACCCCAAAACAAGGCTGCACATGATGTGCATATCACTCTGGGATTTAATAAAATGCATACTAAATGTACTTCAACTTCAAGATGGCTTTAGAAATGTTTAAATGTTAGTCAACAGTTTACTATAATCTACTGCTGGCTGAAAATACTTCTTGATGAAGCTTTTTTTTTTTTTCAAATTACAAATGGTATAGAATTTTACCTATCTTCTTAAGCAAATGTTATTTCCTTCAGACATCTCTTGCTCTGGAAACATCCCTCCAAGGATCTAACATTCCTTAAGACCCATGAATGCCTCTCAACCCTTGTACACACCTGTGGGCCCTGCAAAGCCCCAATCAACATGAGAGAAGTGCCTCAGAGGATCTACTCAGCAGGGCTAATCCTACGGATATGAAATGCAGTGTTTCTCAGGGAACCTGGACAGTAATGGTACTCCTCTCTGGAGTCATTCTGTTGACACCCCAGTTACCTTAGGGTCATCTGGAGGATCGTACTGAACTATCCAGTCAACTTCAGGAATATCCAGCCCTCTCGCTGCCACATCTGTACATAACAATATGCCAGAGTCTGCATTGCAGAACTGGAAGAATGTTGTCGTGCGTTTATTTTGCTTCTGTTTTCCCTAGATTGAAAAAAAAAATCCATTAAAGCTAGTATCCTGAGGTGTCTCTGGGAAGTCTACATGTAGGACCCCAAAAACTGTGGAGTTATTACCGACTTGACTTTATATCACGCTCATTCCCTGGCCTCTACCCTATTTCTCCAACTGGGCTGCGAGCCCCTGTTACACCCACCCAGCACAGCTCATTCCACACAGGACTGGTTAAACAAAGATGATCAAATTACTCAGACCTACGTTCAGAGGAAAACAATACCTTCAATCTCACAATCCACAGTACTTCATAAACACAACCTGTTTTTAAATTAGCTTATCACAGTCACTTACATGAATGGCCAAGACAGGCAAATCAATGTAGTTCAGCAACTCATAGTGATACTTCACAGATTTACAAGATGAAAAAAAGACCATGAGTTTCTTCTTTCGGTTCTTCTTAAGGAATGTAAAAAGCAGAAGGAATCTCTTTTCAGAGGGGCAGACAACATATCCCTAGAAATGGTTCAGGTAAACAGACACAAATTAGCCACACCACCAGATAACCACAATTCCCTTCATTGTGCCAGTGCCGCTTACCTGCCAGGCACACCTCTGCCTTTTCCATAGCACTGGAAAACTAAACCAACTGCTGGCTCCCAAGATACATCAAATTACAAAATATATTCATTAAAAGAGTCAATCTTCCCAAGCTGGTCCAGAACTCATTATGGAGACCAGGTTGGCCTAGTACTCACGGCAATCCTCCTGTCTTAGCCTCCCGAGTGCTGGGATTACAGGCATGTACCACCACTCCAGGCTTATGTAGTGCTGAGGAATCGAACTCGGGTACTTACTGCTTGCTTGATTTAGCGCTCTAACTGCTGAGTCACTCCTCCAGCCCCTAACAGACTTAATCTTAAAACTTTTTTCATCAATCTAGTTTGCAACTGTTACTTTCTTTCTACCCTTCACAGCTGTGAACTTGGAAGCCAGGTGTTTTTGCTTTTGGTTTTTTGTTGTTGTCTGATTTTTGTTTTTAAAAGATAGGTTAGTCCAGCCAGGCAGGCCCTGGCAATCCTCTTTTCTCAGCTTCCTGAGGGCTGGGATTACAGGTGTGCATCAATACGCCTGGTTTACATGATGCTGGGGAAATGAACCCGAGTCTACAGCTGAGCTGTGGGCCCATCCTTAGGCCAGCCTTTGTAACACCTAACTAACCTCAAACCTTACAGTGATACTAAAAGCTTTACGGCTTAATAACGCTTTCCTTGTGATGAACAGGATGAACAGAGCAGAGCGTTGATGAAATTATCCAGAATTCATGGTACTTTGTATCAGGAGTCAGAGACCCCATTCCCAAGTTATCCCTATTTGAATTAAAGTTCATTAGCCCACTTGCTTTCTGAATAAGCTCTGAACAATTACAAGGCAACAACAAATAATATCCTTAAAGTTTTAAATTACTTATTTAAAAAAGTACCTGCTCAAGACCATCCACTGTTGCGGTGGCTTTGTCATCATCCACGCCTACATATAATGGCTCCTTTTTCAAAGAGATCCTAGCTAGATCCTCAACTTTTCGAGTTTGTGTGGCAGAAAAGAGCATAGTCTGCCTGCGTGCTGCAACAGACATAAAAACACACGTTCCAAAAAGTCTATATTGATTCGCAGTTATAAACAGAGATATCAGGCCTCGAGGTGCTATTACGGACTCTACAGAGATTACAAAGAGCGTGCTTTAGATCCAGAGTCTGGTAACCAAGATGAAATAAACACAAAGACAAAACCTGAGTGGTCGGAGCCATTTCCCCACTCCTAGTTATTCATAAAGAAAGTAGATACACCCCTCTACAATGACTCCTACATGAAAATCATAGTAACTTTACCTCTAACAGCCCTCATCTGTCAACAGCTGAATGGAGGAGCAAAGTGGAATATTCACGAGAAGGGACACTACCAAGGGATGAAAAGAACGGATACGTGTGATGGTACAGCTGGATCTCAGGAGGGTATGGGGATACGCTAGGCAAGGGAAGCCAGATACAAAGGTACGGGCGCTATGATTCTACTTCCACAAATTTCAGAAAATGCAAATTCATCTACAATGACAGAAAAGGAGACCTGTCAGTCACCTGGGAGAGAAACCACATGCATTAAGAGGTAGGGGAGGAGGAGAGAGATTGCACAGGCCCGAGGGGGGAAAACAGACTCACTATTCTGATGGCTTCCAAGGAATAAACATGTCTGAGAATATCAAAAATCAAAGATTTAAAATATAGAAGTTTATTCTGCCAATCATACTTTAATAAAACATTGAAACATGACTCTTGCAATGAATTGGATAGTTAGCCTTATCATAGGTATGAGTAGTTTATAACATGGCAAGAGTAGAACCAGGCATGTACAAGTCAAATATAATGAGGCAGTAAGGTCGTGGCCACCAGGGAGATGTTAGATAAGGTGAGCAGAGATGACAGGGGAGGGAATGAGACAGCACTGACTGTTTAACTTTCATTACAAACTCTGACAACCAACAGTACCGTATGAAGTGGGTAGCAAGCATGATGCATATGTAACAAATGACCTCTAAGACCAATTAACACAGCTACTTCACTTGGGCGTTGTAAAGTTATGGTATTAACACAACAGTTCTACTAAAAGAACACCTATCACTTACTCAAGTATTCTGCAAACCACACAGAGATACTACCTACTTACTTGGTAGAAGCTTAATAATCTGCTTCAATTCCTCTTCAAACCCAACATCCAAGATACGATCAGCCTCATCAATAACCAGGCACTGGAGGTTTTTATACATAAACCCTGGGGTATTCTAACAAAACGAAGGGGGAAAATCTGTCAGTTGTCAAGTGTAAGTCTCATAAAAGACCACAAAGGCACCGCATAAGAGCACCTACCTGCATGTGGTCCAGGAGGCGACCTGGTGTGGCCACAATGATGTTGATCCCATTAGCAAGCTTCTGCGCTTCAGCAGACCTGTTGCTGCCCCCCATGATCAGCCCATAGGTGTGAACGTGGTGAGCCATCAGCTCCTTAAGGACACCAAAAGTCTGCATGGCCAGTTCTCTAGTAGGTGACAGAATGAGGGCTCCGGTTCCTAAAAGGCCCAAAATACTGGATGGTCAAAGTCAAAAACTGCAGTCATCACCAAGAATCTTTAAAAGCTACAACAAACTTCTAGTGGCGAAATGGCAGAAAATTATCAAAAGCTTACCATTCCTGGGCATGAACTTTAACTTTACAATGAGTTCGATCACAGGGATAAGAAACGCAAGGGTTTTGCCACTGCCCGTTTTTGCAGCTGCTAAAAGATCTCTACATAGCAAAAATGGAAAGGAGAAAGACATTTAATTTACTCACTGGGTAATTATTCACTGAACACCCACCATATATTATGCAAACGTTTTAGGTACTGGCTAGAACGTGAAGAAATATCCAGTTTCTGTTGTCCCTTCACCAAAATCAATCCCTGAGTTATAAACTGAACACAGAAATAATAATACAGAAATAAACACTTCCTTATAATCTCATAACCCTGGACGACATATTAGTATCCAAGTGCCCGTGCCGATCATACCTGCCTTCCAGAAGTGGTCTAACGCTCTTATGCTGGATTTCAGTCATGTTTGTAAAGCCCATTTCTTTTATTGCCTTCAGAGTATTTTCATTGACAAGATTACTTAGAGAAGCAAAAGAAGTATCTTCAAAAGCTCCTAAGCAAGAGAGAATCTAGCATCAGCAAGATTCTTTTTAAAAATTAAGTTATAATTGCCTAAATTAGTTTTGCTTAGAAGAACAACAACAAAAGACGAATCTTAATCATTGCCATGTAATAATAAAAACTCTACACCTTTCTTTCTTTTTGAGACAGGGTCTTGCTCTGTAGCCCAGACTGGTCCTGAACTTACTGGCAAAATCCAGGCTGGGCTTGGACTCGGAACAATCTTCCTGCTTCAGCCCTCCAAGTGCTGGATTACAGATGTGCACTATCATGCCCACATTTATGTGGTGCTAGGGAATTGAACTCAAGGCCTTGCTCTCGAAAGGCAAGTGCTTTAACTGCTTGCTGCGCTATTCCTCCAGCTCCAAATTCTACACTTTTCTTAAGTCTAATGTTGACATCTCTGTGATTTAAAGCTTTTATCTATAACAAAGCAATAAAAGGGGTAAAGAGGAGGGATACTCCAAGTCCTTATGTCAAAATGCTCAAGAAAGAATACTTCAGAAATTTGGTACCAAAAATGAAAACAAGGTGCATAAAAAACTGACTGTAAAGTCAATGTAAAAAGAAATCAACCTTATTTTAAAAACCCAAGTGAGAAGAGTCAGATACAATCACAGAATATCACCACGAACGCTCACATCAGGTGTGACAGCGAGGCATCAAAAAAGCCTTGGGGCCCTAACTGGCTGCAAACCTGAGATTCCCGGCCATGGCACCTCGGAAGGTCCAAAACTTGTTTTGAGACAGGGTCTTGCTCTGTAATCCAGGCTGGTCCTGAACTCACTATGAAGCCCAGGCCGGCCTTGAACTAACGGCAATCTTCCTGCCTCAGCCTTCAGAGAGCTGGGATTACAGGCGTATGCCACCATGCCCAGCTTAAGTGATGCTGGGAAATGGAACCCAGGGTCTTGAGCCTGCTAGGCAGGAGCTTTAACTGCTGAGCTGTTTCTCCAGCCTGGTCTAAATCTTTTGATGGAGGGTTCAACTCATTCTCTTAAACTTGCGATGACGCGAATGCACACCCACAAAAGCATACATTCAATTATAAAAGAGGCTTTGTAGTAGATAGTTTTGCCCAACTATAGACTAACTTAAGAGCTTTGGGCATGTTTAAGGTAGACAGTAAGCTAGGCTACGATGCTGGTTGTATTAAATCCATTTCTTGTTTATATTTTTAAACTTACAATAGTAAGTCCTATGATACAATCCCACTGTGAGAAATCTCTGAATATCTGAGCTGACACTTTAGGGCTGATCTTCTTTTTTTAAGTGCTGGGGAATGAACTCAGGGCCTTATGCATGCTAGGCAAGCGCTCTACCAATAAGCTCTATCTCATGACAACCTTTGCAATTTAGATTAAGTGTGTCTGGGGTTACACCTCAGTATTTTAGCCACAACACAAAGCCCCATGCTACACAGCAAGTCAAGTCACTCCTAGAAACTTTGGTTAGGAGCAGCACATTTTAAATTGTCTTTACGACAGAAATAAAGCCCAAGAAGGTTAACTTGGCAAAGATTCACACTCCATCCTTTCCTCATTCGTAACTGAGTCTGTATTAAACCTCTTCTCCAGATTTCTGGATCAAAAATACTTCTTCTGCAACATGGAATTAACCTTAGAAAAGGACCAAGCTGCTGAAGATGGTGAGGCACATCTACATCAGTTACACGGAAGGCTGAGGATCTCAAGCTGGAAGCTAACCTGAGCATCGCAGCAAGACTGGCGCCCTCCAAAAGAGAAAGAAGGAAAAAAGAAGGAAGAAAGGAAGGAAATAGGATCCTAGAAGTTGTGCTCAGATAAAAATATTTAAAAATCAGGAATTGTGAAAACAAAGGTAAGAAGAAAAAGTTACGGTGAAATAAAGAGAAAAAAACAGCAGAGAATATACATACATACATACATACGTATGTGTGTATGTATATATATATACACACCTGACCCTTCAATCCTGTACTACAGAGATCATGACATTCCTCAGAAGATGCACCTGACACACACCCTGGACGTTACCTGTCAGTCCCAGGGGCAGGCTGGGCACCTCACTGTCACCCTCCTCACCGTCTGGCTCCTCCATACCATCTTCTGTTTGTTTCGGAGCCTTCGGGCTTTCTTCGGATTTTGCTTTTTTGTTTTCTTTTTAAAAGACAAAACAAAAACTTTTTTCTTAAAAATGAAATATCAAATGGGGTCCACAGAAATTTGTGATGCAAAGAAGTATATTGGCCAAAGCTTAATACATTCAACATTCCTTAGTCTCCCTCTTCTCTGTAAAAAGACATGGTCATATGTAAAGCTCAGGGTATATCCAGATTTGTCAACAAGCCTCTTCTTTTAGGCTTATCGTATTATACCATCTGTTTAAAAATTGTAAGTTCAACTAAGCAATATAAAGATACAAATCACATGTGCCATGCCCTTCAATGAGATACTGCACATTTGTGTGGAATAATTAAAAAAAAAAAAACTCTACAAGCACCGATTTTTCCCAGTCATGCCCTTTGCCACTGATTTGCCATAAAAGCCATTTTGGTTTCGAAGATGAACAAAACAACTGAGCCTCTTCCACGTTCCTAGAGATGAACTGCTAAGCAAGGGCAATGGTTTACGTAGGCGGGCGAGACGCTGGACTGCCTGGAAGGTCGGAAGTGCTAAGAGAAGAAGAAAAGGAATCCCTGCCTTTTCATTTCTACATCTGTAACTTTCCTACAAAGATCCCAAGCTGCCTTTCTAGTTCCACATCCCATGACTCTCTGGAAGGGTCCCTTTGGGACAAATGGGCTTACTACCATGCTAGGTGTTTACAGAATGAACAGCATTTACTGTCGCTAGTTTACACAGAAATGACCCATGCCAAAGCTCAGTACTCTGCAGACTCCGCAGTGGGGTGGGTGGGCGGGCAGGTGGGGGTGGGTGGTGGGTGGGAGGGGTGAGGGTGTTATGGCGGCTCCACCGTGTATCCTGCTGCAGCTCTTCTAGGCAACGTCATGTACAGGTCATCAGCAGGCCTCTGTAGCTACAGCTTTTATTTTCCTTAGAATGGATTCCGAACTTTGCTCACAGGTTAAACAGCCCAGGGCTTGCAAGTGGAAATGCTGCTGCCTTCGGGCACAGTCGACAAGAATCCTGAAGCCATTAACTATTTTAGAATAGGATTATAATCACTTCATATCAAAACTAATCCCTAACTTCATATTTTCTATCCTGCTTTACTTTTTCGTTAAGAAATTTCTTAAAACCTAATTATTTATTAATTTTAGGCAGCAGAAGACAGCCATGTATGTTTGGAAAAATCCAAAGCACCTTTCTAAAAAAAATAAATAAAATAAAATACATCCATAGGCTGTTCTAGCTCAGGGATCATGACCTCTATCAAGGGCTAATAGCTTTGCAGGCCGTAAGTCTTCACTGCAATAATAATCAAGAAACAGTGGGCACTGCTGTGACCATGAACCTTTACTTACTAAAACAGGAAGGACACATAGCGCTGACCTCTGTCCCGTCCTACCTAAAGAAAAATCTTTGCTTGTCCACAACTCATTTAAAAGTCCATCTCTTCATTAGAATTTATTAAATTCAATCAACTTTCTTTCTTCTTACCTGAACATTATCATTTTTCACTCAGTAGAAAATTAATATTCCATTTGGTTAGAATTCCTTAAATGCCATTTCACATATTTTGTAATGAAGTTTCCATTTAAAAGGGAAATAATTTATGAAAGGAAAAGGGAAAGAATGATGTAAAAAAAAGCAGGAAATGAAAACAACCATTAATGTCAAGCATTCTGACATGCAAAGGCATAGGGAGATGAAACCCAGATTTTTTTAGTTTTTAGTTAATGATTCTGCTTACCAATTGGTAAACCTAAAACATGTTGCCATAGTATGTTGTTTCCCAGAAAAGCCCAAAAGGCACACGTTTCTTTAATTCTAAGATTAATCTTAAGTATGAGGTCTTTTGTAAGGTTAGAAATAGAAAAAGATCACATCTGGTACACTGATGGGCATAAGGAATTCTATGTCAGGTGCACACAGTAACAGCAGGGCAATTGTGGCTATCTGGTTCATAACCAAAAAACTTATTTGAGTGGTCAATGTTAAAAGCAAATGAACTACCTACCAGGCCCAGCATCATTCACCATTTTTCTCTTTTTCTTCTTCTTTTTTTTTGATTCTGAATTGGGAGTCTGTGTTAATGCTTCACCATTGGCTAATATGGTAGATTTCTGGGGGGACTTCTGAACTTTTACACTCTCTGCTGTTTCTTCAGGCACACCACCATTCTGAGCTTCTGACAAGCCCACCTTTGCAGAATGTTTCAGAGATTTTTTAACTTTTCCACCACTCTGTGTTTCTTCATGCACACCTCCATTTTGAGCTTCTGACAGGTCCACATTCACAGAATGTTTTAGGGATTTTTTAACTTTACCAAATCTCTTTGTTTCTTCAAGTATATCTCCATTGTGAGCTTCTGACAAACCCACTTTCACACAATGCTTGAGGGATTTTTTGCCAATTCCAACTTGCCCCACTTCCTCAGCTACATCTCCACTTTGAGTTTCAGACAGGCTCACATTTGAGGCTCCTGTTTGAAAACACAACACATAATGAGACAAAAGGAAGGCTTATTTAGAAATGCCAGAATCCCATGTGATAAATTACAAGAGTTCCCGACTCAAGTTATTTAACCCTTTTTTCTTTTATGTAAGCCGTTCAAACGGTTTCCAACTTTTGGCGGAAAAAAGTCGTAAAAGTTTTCTTTAAAGAAAAATACCGAAATAGATAAGACCTATATCATTCTCTTAGTTTCAAAAGATCCTAAGTCTTTGAGGAGTTTGAGACAGAAAAACTTCAAGAGGGCCAAACAATGGCGACCACAAAAACACACATTATAAGTGCTTGGTAATCATAATTTCTTAATTTACTGAAAAAGTATTTACATCTTATTCACGCTACTTCTTCTTATAATTTCACAACATTCAACCGCCACCCTTCTAGACTGCACAAATTGGGAATTACTTAACTAACTAGTTTGGTCTAGTATTTTAAATTTACAAATAGCCAAGAATATCCTCACAAATGTTTCCTCTTATATATAGAAAAAGGTAAGAAAATACATGTAACACCATTTTTTGTTCGGATTGTTACCAAAGAAGTACTTAAGAGAAACTACATAGAAGTACTCAGTAGGAAGTGTTAAGGAGGAGTACACATCCAAAACACAGCTCCACAAAGCTATTCCCTCCGCTAGAATTTCTGCCAATCAATGTCTCTTGGAAGTCATGGGGGGAGGGCAATACGCCCTCAACATTTCCACCGGGGAAATTGAGCCTGATAAGTTAGTTGACAACAATCACTTCAAAATCTCTGGGCCACTCTCTTTCTTTTAAGTCACCGTGGAAAAAACCAATACGTAGACTTTATTAAGGAATTTTCAATCCAAAGCTAGGAACAAGACATAGAACAAGGGAGAAGGACAGCAGAGGCTTCGCGTTCATGTGTGCAGAGGACACCTGCAGACCTGAAAACGAAGAAGCGCTAAGGAGGTTAAGAGCGAGGGCAGATAAGTTATCAGGAATGTCCCGTGAAGAGGATGCCACCGGCTTTTCCGGGAAATAAATGTAAGAATCAAGTAGATGGGATAGGAAGGTGATTAAAGTCCCACCTGAGTTTGGGAACGAGACAGAAAGGGGACGAAGTGGAGCCTGAAAGTGGAGAGGGAATCAAAATGCACTAGGATTAAAGTGTAAACCGCAACCGAGAGGCCTCCAGCTACAGCCCATTAAGAACTGATGTTCTTACAAATAAGGGAAAGTCCTGGGTCCACGTGGTAAGGGACAGCAGCACAGGACCCGACCCGCAGACGGCCAGGCTGCAGAGTCGCGCTGTCCACCACACGCCCCTCGCGGAAGAGGCCCGCAAACGACAGGGCCGCCCAGCGCGCGCACCGGCCCCGCGGACGGGGCGCGCCGGGGTGCGGGGTCTCCCAGCCAGCGGGGGTCGGCGCAGCTTACCTTGCAGCTTCAGGTTTCGCTGCCGCAATTTCAGATTCCGCTTCTCGATCTTCTTGCGCAGGAGCTTCATCGGCAGGTGCGACATGCTGGCGAAGAAACGCCCTCTCACGGAGGCACTGCCCGGCTCAACACTAACTAGGAACGTTACTTCCTTCCGGACACACGTGCGCACCTCCGCCACCCGGAAATACGTCACAGGAACCATGGAGCCCGGCGGGGAGGAAATGATGGGAGACGCCGGCGCTGCGGTACTCTGGGAGACCAGATACAGTGCAGCGCCTCCTAGGGAGTGGAGGTCGCCACTGCACGGGGAAATCACTTGGCGCAAGTGGCGCCTGCGCAGTTAGGATGATTTTGCAACCCGGATGGTTGGAATTTTCCCGGGACGAAAAGTAAGGCGACAAGTTCGTGTGTGTCTTTGTCTTTGTGTGTGTGTGTGTGTGTGTGTGTGCGCGCGCGCGTGTGTGCTGGGAGGGTGAGGTGTGGTGGGGGGAAGAGCACAATTACATCTATGCCTCCAAAAAGTCCTGTTATCCCCCCACTACGTGAGCCTATCCGGATATCTATTAGGCACAGGTGTAAATCTTTAAGATTTCTTGCTTGGAATTCTTGTGGTAGAGAATACAGTCATCTACCATTATTAACTCGTTTACCAACTAGCTTTTGAGCATATTTGTACCAAAAGCGCTTAATCTAGTTCCACGGGAAAGAAAGGAAATTAAACGATTACAGAAAACTCTAATTTATGTAGTGCAGGGGTAGCCGGCGGAGGGAGCTCGCCAGTGCGGGAATGGGGCCAAGGCTACGCTGTCGTTTAATACCTGTGTACGTAGGCGCTAACTCGTGGCAGGAAGAGAAGGGAATGCTGACGTTTACTTCCCTATCAAAAATACTTAAATTTAATATAGACTATGCGTGCTTTTCTTTCAATTTTCACCTGAAATCCCTACACTTCAGACAAGTGTTTGTAAAATAAAAAGCTGTTTGTGTTCCATATTTTCAGCAAATGAAAAGTGCTTCAGTTCACTGGGAAAAAGAATTTTAAGTCAGAAGTAACTGGCTCGTCCTCTCCAATCACTGCACTAGGACTCTTGATGTGATTTTTAAGGAAGCTTCCAATGCTATTGTCTGTAAGGTTCGCTCCTCCACACGCTATAGGAACTGTAAATGTGCTATGTTTACTGTAGAGAAGGAAGATGTTGTTTCCTTCAGCAGCTTGACCTTCCGGGTGGAAAGTACGTGGGGTTGCCCAGCTCAGTGTGGATATTATGATGGTCACAGGGCTGGAACAGACTGAACTCTGATTTATTTTCTTGGGGTGGGGGGTGGGGGTGGTAATGTCTTTTCTTTGTTGTTGTTTTGTTTTTAGTTTTGGTACTGGAGATGGAACCCAGGGCCTTGAGTGTGCCGGGCAAGGGCTCTGCCACTGAGCTTTACCCTCAGCCCTTGATACATTTTCTAGAAAGGAATTGGCATACCGGGGCAACAAATTAGTTGTGGGAGTTAAAGAGAATGAAGAGTAGAAGAATGTCTTCATTTGTTTTCTTTTGCGATAACAAAATGCTAAGATTAGGTAATTTATGAAAAGAATAGAGTTTTATTTTGGTTCATGGTTCTAGAAAGGCTGGGAAGTTCAAGGAGAGAGCACCTGGGTCTGGGGAAGGCATCACAACATGAGTAAAGTGAAAGGTTAAGTGGGTGCACCTGGAAAAGAGAAAACTCGAGAGATGCCTTGACTTTGTAATAACCTACTGCTGTGGTACCCAATCCTGTGAGGATGAGAACTCACTTCCTCTGGGAAAGTATTCATCTTTCCTCTTACTAACATGTTTGCCTCTAAAAGTCCCTACCATCTTTCAGCACTGTTACGCGGGGTATAAAATTTTAACATGATTTCCATAGGACAAACTGTATTTAAATCATAGCAAGAGTGTTTTGGAACTTTCCATCTTGGAATGTATCCTATAGAACATAGAAAGAGAAATAAAGGTTGGAGGATGGTGGTGGAAAGGAGAAGGGAAATAGAGCAAGTGGAGGCAGAGTGAAGTGATTCTTGGGCATTTAACTTAGAAGCACTATAAATAATAAGTGACCCACATGTACCTCTTGAATGAATAAGCGAAGGAATGCATAACTAGTAATTGCAGGCAGATGAGGAAGTTGTACTAATAGGGCTAAGGCTTATCTTTCTGCATATAAAATGTGAATCTGTAATAGCAGTTGCCCTGTAGCTTTGGCAGCTGGAGCAGGCAAGGAAGGGCCGAGAAAGGAGGCTCATGATCTGGATCATAGTATGAAGAGAATTGTATTGGGGAGGGATATGAACAGAGATCTAAGGTAGAGTTCGGCCTCTCACCAACGTGTAGACTCTGTAGCTTTTTTTTTTTTTTAAGCTGTGAGTCATGGTGAAGACGTGTGAGGCTGTACTTTGGGCATACTGTGAGAATTTATGACATTGGGGATTCTCGAGAAGAACAAATGCTTTCAGAGTATTTATCTGCAGTGTTCAAGTGCACTTGGGTAAGGGAGAGAATTGAGACAAGTTGGTGGCTATTTTGGTAATCCAAGAATAGGAGACATGATTGCAGAGTGCTAATTTCATGTGCCTCGTAGACTTCCACTGCTTGCACATCCCCCCTCCTGTCCTGCTTCCAGGAAGTCTTGCCCACTTGTAAGTGAGCCCCCTCCTCCTCATCTGTGCCCCCTTCAGCTTTCATATAGACACCCGGAAGCTCCTCTCTCCCCAAGCAGGGCTGTTCACACCCTTCTTACGGCTTTCCTCATGGTGTGTATACTTCCCATTGCCTCTCTTTGAACACGGGATGGCAACGTACTTTTGTGAGCATCTCTTCTGGTAGAGTATGAGCTCCAAAGGGCAGAGATATGTCTTTGGGTTTTGGAACTCTGCCTAGCACATTTGGGGCAACATAATAAATGATTCTACATTTTGATAAATTTGTAACAGAGAAAACAGAAAAAATGAATAAAGGATATGTCTTACTTATTTTTTTCATTGCTGTGACCTAATACCCAACATCCACAACTGAAGGAAGGAAATATCTATTTTTAGCTCACAGTTTCGGAAGGTCTCACGCAGTCCAGTCATCGGGTAGCAGCAGAGGAAAGCCGGTTATGGCATCACAGACAGGAACCAAGTGAGAGGGGAAGGGGGAAGCTGGTGTATATCCTTCCAAGTCATGTCCCAGTGGTATTCCCCTTCTGGGTCAAGCCTCAGTGTTCTGCCCCTTCTGGCTTAAGCCCAATGATCCTCCTCTTCCAGGTCACATGCCCTGTAATCCACCTCATCCAGCACATACCTATAATCCACACACCTGTACCAAATCTACCCATGCCACAAATCCACAGCATCCAAATTCATGAGGCTTTTGAGGAACACTCCAGATCCAAGCTATATCAGGATCTATTTGGAAGACAAAACTGATAAGGTTTACTCATTAATTTAAGGGAATAAGAGTTGTCATGTATAACATTGTTTAAAGCAGCACAATTTGTAACATCTAAATCTTGGAAGCAGCCAATATGCTAATCAACAAATGAATCAATAAAGAAGATGTGGTACATTTACACAATGGAGTATTACTCTTTCATAAAGAATGATACATTTGAGTAAATTTTAGGAAAATAGATGCATCTTGAGACCATTATGCTTAACGAAATCAGTCAGACACAGGTTAAACATCACATGATTTCTCTTATATGAGAAACCCAAACCATAAAAAAGTCAAAGAGAAATGGAAGAAAGTAAGCAGGTAGACTTTGTAGAGAGTGAAAAGGGATGTTAGAGAGTGAGGGGTCGGGAGGGGGAAGGAAAACTGATCAAGATGCAATATGCAAATACATCGATTTTCAAGCTGACTATTATGTATAACACATGCATGTTTAATAAAAGAAAAAATGGTAAAAAATAGAATTGATGTTTCCTTGAGAATGGAGTAAGAAAGGTGAGTTTTTGAGAGGTAATAAATTTGGTCTGGAGCAGCTTTGTGTATTAATATAGACATATAAAATATAGTGATATATATTACATAAATTACATAATATGAATAGATAACCATAATTTACACATAAGCATATAAATTGTGCATTATATATGTATATATAATATAATAATTTAGTTTGGAAACTACATTAATATGGCATTTTTTAGCTTCCAAGATAAATTTTTGTATTTCAAAGAAAAAAAGTGTGGTGTTTGCAGGCTGAGGATTTGGAGCAAGAGAGCTGTAGGCTTGGATCTCATCTCTATCAAGTTCTTGCTTTGGGTATTTAGGCAAGTATTTATTTATTTTTTTAGCCACAATTTTTTTTGAGACGTGGTCTCACTCTGTAGTCCAGTCTTGTCCTGACCTCACTGGTGTAGCCCAAGCTGGCCCTGGACTCAGGATGATCTGCCTGCCTCAGCCTCCCGAGTGCTGGGATTACAGGCATGCGTGCCCAGCTTTATGGGGTGCAAGGCAAGCGCTTTAACTGCTGGGCTGTTCCTCCAGCCACTTCAGACACTATTTTTTAATCTATTGAAGGGCTATGGTAATAGTACTTATCCCATCAAGTTATGTGAGGATTTAATGAGGTTGTGTATGTTAAGCACATTTATGTTGATGCTTAGCTGTTATTAAATGATAGCTGTCACTATTCATGCACATATGGCAAATTAACAGGGAATTACCCTGGAATCTGGACGTCCTTGAGCTGAAACTTTTAATTTCTGTCAGGGTGAGAAAGAGACAAGGGAAACAGATCCCACACACTTCCCCACTGTCGAGCAAGTTAAACTGTGATTACCAATGTTTCTGCTGGAGGAATTTCAGTATCTTTTTACAGGAAATATGGGTTTAAATACTAACCACATTCACATGGTTAGTATTTCAGGTGAGGTCATCAAAGGTCACAGCAAGTGTTAGCTCTGGGAGCAAATGGTTACTGAGATGAATTTTTCCTAGAGATTCATCCTGAAAACATATGCTGTATATCTTGTTTCCAGGAAGCTGAAAAGAACTGGCTATTACATTTCAATTTCTGTCACTGTGACAAAAATACAAGTCATGATCAACTTACAAAGATAATATGTAAAGGTAAAGAAATTATTACTGTAAAAGACACATTAATCTTGCTCAAAATAGACCCTCGCCGTCCAGTGTGTGTATTCATATCCTGTCATTCCTGCCACTTTCTGTAGCAATTCTGGATGACTTCTTTCATGTATTTATAAGGTGTGATAAAAAAAATACAGTGAATGCTGCTGGTGACTGCCATTCCACAGAAAAGCAGGCTTGTGAAAACATCACAATGTGTCCTCGTCTACGTCATCTGCCAGATCTGGCACTGCACAACCTCAGGCTCATCCCCAAGTTAAAACTTGCAATGAATGGTAAACGTTTTGAATGACTCGGGACATCGAGGCAATCATAACAGCATAACCAAAGGGGACTTCTAGAACCGCGTGAGAAGGTGGCAAGGATGGCAGGGAAATTGTGTTCAACGTGAAAGCGAGTGCTTAGAGGGGGATTTATGCAAATGTATTTTTTGCTGTAGCAACTTAAAAATTAAATATTCTTATCACACCTTGTGCCTGTTATACCAGAGAAGATGCTTTTTTGGTTCACAGCTTCAGACATTTCTGTCTGTGGTTGATGGGCTCGGTTGCTTTTTGGGTACGTGATGCAGCAGAAACTATGGCAGGGGGCAGGTGGCAGGAGTGCTCACCTGTGAGAGGCTGGGAGACAGCCGAAGAGGAGGGAGGGGCTGGGATTCCAAAATATTCTGCAAATCTAGATTGTGGCCATTATCAAAAGACCAAAGGAGCATATTCATATAGCTGAGTTGAATATGATACCAAGCATGTGGAATTTATGATTCGCTGGCCTGACTCTGCAAGCAATGACGGGACAAACAGCCTGTTAACAAATTCCCAGGATTTATTTGTTTGGGTTTATGTAAAGATGAGGAGCGATAACCTCATGCTGTTTGACAAAACATCCGACTTATGTTCTCAAATAGAGGTATACAGGTGTGATGTGGTTTGGGAATGGTGGAAGTACCATCGAGCGGATTCACGGAGTGGAGTGTCACAACTGCAAGGGATCCTGAGGAATCTCAGTGCGTGGCTGTGCTTGTGCATACTACAGGGGCGTACCATAAAGAGTTTTTTTTTTTTTTTTTTTTTTTCTGGAAACAGGCCCTCTAGCACGAACATTAGGCTTTCTGGTTACTTGAAATTTGAAATTTCACTATTTTTACATGTTTCCCAAATTTGGAAGGGGTCAATGACATAGCCATCACATACCTGGTTCCAACTAAACATAGGGCCTGGTACCCTGAGTATTACAAAAGGAGAGTGAGGTCCAATGTTAATAGAATTTTCATGCTGTGTCCGATCAGCACTGAGCCTGTTACACTGCATCTTCAGTGTAAAATATCATGATAAGGTAAATGAATAAAAAGATGTGTTTTATATGATTCATGGGATGAGGTATTCGTCCTTTGAGCTATCTCTTAATCAGAGTCTATGAAAAAAAATGAGAATTGGGATATTCTTTTGATCATAGCTTAGCGGCAAGTCTGTCCCAGGAGTCAAGCTCAAATTCAAGTGTAAATTTTTATCTACCTATGTAATTAGTGCCAATCTCATCCATCGCATAATCATCTGATTACAGAAAAAAATTGTTCTTTGTATAGCTCATGCTGGACGCATTTTAAATCAAATCTTTATTAAGAGTCTTAGAACATTCATAATTCATCATCAATTTAGACTTTAAATTATATTAGCCTATGATTTGAAAAATTGTCTCATATTTTAAACTCTATAGTTGAAGATGATATTGATTATTTCTGTATTAATTAATGATTGGATGTTTCATTTGTGTATCTATCAGCTCATCTCACTGAAGCTCAGCAGGAGCCTGTCTTTTACACTGTCCTGTTTTCTGTCTAGGCCACTGTGGGATTCCTTAACAATCCTTCAGTGTGACTCTGTAATTTTTACCATATTGAGTTGTGAAAGCATCCGGCCTATTGAACATATCTGTCTCATCTTGAATTAAAAGCTTCCTCCTCCCTTCAGAGCAGGCTATGTTCCCCAAAATCTGAAAGAGAGCAGTGAAGCATTGCTTGTTGCTTTCTTTTTACCCTTTCTTTCCTTTTTTTTGTGCTTGTTTCTTGGACATTGCAGTAAGAAATGAGAAGAAGGAGGTCTAAAGAATCATTTCTATTTTTGATTGTCCACAGTTAATGGGTTCTCCTGTATTTGTTGGTTGGAATAACTCTCCTCTTATGAAAGCAACCATGTAACGGTAGGAGGCTTAGCTTTTTTATTTTTCATTCCCCATTCTTTACCTACTCCTTTTGACTGGAGACTTGGTCAAGTAGAAATCTCAGTAGTTTCTACCGATAAGGAACTAAATTCTAAGAAGGTACCATACACAATAGTGGTTTTATTTTTGGATTTAACCTTCATCTTCTACTTAATTCCCATTCCCTGCATGCCCCCACCTTAATTTACCTTCCTGTCATGCACATCCCTCATCGTCCCATGTCCCATTGTCCCATGTAGAAGCTGGCCACAGAACAAATCTCAGCTACATTTGTGTGCCCTTTATCCCCACAAGTTACTCCACAGGCTTTACCATCTACCCAGAAAGCTTCACAGGTCCTGAAGTTGAGGAGCAGATTCCGTGTTTCTTTACTTGCAGCAGCACTGGTGCTCCAGATCCTCCTGCTTGCTGCCAAGGCCCAGCGAGTAGGGTCAACTGAATAATGAACAGATTAATCAAAACTTCAGATGCTGCCCCTAGCTCATAACTTACAGAGTGACAGGTTCATAATCCTTAAAATCATAATTTTCCCTGAGGTAGAAAGTGTTTCTGTAATAAGCTACTCTTTTTAAGACACAAAGATTCTCAAAAAATTCTTTTCCTTCAATAGAGTGCTTCTTGACATTTTATATCTATTCTGCTTTAAAAGATGTGCCTTCAGATATCATGATAAAGCAGTGATTCACACGCACCACGAAGAGAAATGTGGGTCAAACTCAGAGACCCAGGTCGGAGTTTTCAGTTAATAAAGTAACTTACATCCAAGAAGTCAGTGAGAAATACATAGTTATTTGCTCAGTCATTATGGCTCTGGGTTTATAACTTCTAATCGACCTTCTTTTCTTAAGCCATTATTTGAAAAATTCACCCATGATTGCCCAGGTTTCACACTAAATTTCTGGTCTTGAGAATTTGGATTTTTGTAACTGAAATCATATATTAAATTATGCTGTCTTTTAACAGGATGCAACATGTAACAAGCACATACTTTAGAAGTTTACATGACTCATAGTCCTTGATCCTAAATCATTTCAGAAACTAAAATACTAATAAACTATCAAGGTAAGAGTTGTATAAGTAAAAAGAAAAAAGTATTGTGACATCTGCCATGAAAAATAAATCTTCCATGCCTGCCTTCATCCCAGTACAACTTTGTTTTTAAACTTTCTTACCCCTTTTATTCTAGTAGATATAATACTTCTATATTAAGATGTATCTTAATTTTTAAAATATGGCCTTTCCGTTTCTATAATGATAGGAAATTTCCTCTCAAATAAATTTTCTTTTTAATTCTGCCTGATAAAATTGTTAGCTTTTAATTATTAATTCTGTTTATCTTATTTTACTTGTGCAAATTTTATCCAATACAGAGAATTTTTTCTCTCTCAAACATCCTAATTATCTTGTTTTTAAAATAACTGACTATCCACATATTTTTAATTTTTAAAAATAATTCCAGTATCATAGATGTAGGATAACCAAAAAATTATCATTTTTTTCCCAGAGCCATCTTTTTTGGAAGTCACCATCCTGCTACTTTAATCTCTTTACTCCTTAGACCTATTACCTAATTCAATAATATTCAATAGATTTATAAGGCTTGATAAATCACAACAAATCACAACAAATGTATTGAAGAAACAGACTTAGCCATTTATCACTTATAATGAGGGATATTTAAAAATTTGATATCAAAACATACATATTTTTTATCTTGGGTGGCTTATTGACGATTAAACCAAAAATACCCAAACAGTTGCTTCTATAAAATTGTGTAGTGTTTGCATGTATGACTTTTTGTACACTGTAAGCCATTTTAGGTTACTTACTCTATCAGATACAATGTAGATACTTGTTCCACTGCATTATTTAGGGGATACTGCCAAGTAAAAAAGGTCTGCACATGTTTGGTGCAGATGCAGTTTTACCCCCCTGACTATTTTCAATCTGTGGCACTTTGGAATCTTTCCCAGTGTATCCTTACAAAAGAAAAGCAGAGTTCTGGAAGAGCAGACGGGGTGATTAAGCACCGAGAGCGAAGGCAGCTGTCACTACCTCATGTGGTGGTGGCGGTAGTGCCACAGGAGAACTTTGGAAATTCACAGGAGCATTTTTGTTTCCCTCCCATATGATTAGCGGCATTTAGTGAGGGAGAAACAAGCATTAGACACAGTGCAGCTCACAGGACAGTTCTATCTACAAAAAATTAGATCACTTCACACGTGACTTTCAAGTATCCTTGATACGTCTGTTCATGTAAGCGTAAAACCAAACTGTCTTACGTGTTTAAAGTATACTTTTGGCTCCACCTTCAAACTTCATGCATTGCCAGTGGCACACTGCCTGGCCTCCGTGGCCTTCCTATGACGTCCGAGTGGAAGCCTCCATGAAGCCACAACTCTGGCATTCTGCATGTCTGTGACACCAGTACTGTGTGGATGACACCAAGCTCTGCTGCCGGCTTCAGTAGTAGTCTGGCCCCCTTAGACAATGACTGCCAAGGCCTCTGAGTTCATAGATGGCTGAACTCCAGCAAACACTCTTACCTTCGGCCCCACAGGATACTCAGGGTACTGTTCTCACAGCAAGGTCTCTTGCCTTCCATCCTTTCTTTGGTCACGGGTGGAATCTTGCTGATGGCTGAGACACCCTCAAGGCATTTTTTGAAATAGCCCTGATTCTAAGTACTTGGCTTCTTTTTAATACTAATCTCTTTAACAGCAAAGAGCTCTTCTTCACCACCTCTCCAGACACTTTCAGCCTGGCAAAACTGAAATTTTTTACATCATTCTTTTCTGCCATTTTTCTCTACTTTTCACCATAGAATTGGCTAAAAGCCACAAGCAGTACCCATATGACAGCCTGAGCTTTGGACTGTCTTGAGATTTCATCCACCAGATTAAGCAGTCCACCAACTTTAGTCTGTGTTTCAGGCAAAGTTCCAGGGCAAGGGCAAAATGTTCACTGTACATACTTTACATACTTTTTGCCAGAGCATCACACACATTGTTTCTAGACCAACTGCTCAGTAAGTCCTTTTCCCATCAGAAACTTCTTGAACCTGGCTTTTACAGTCCACACTTCTGTCAGCATTCTGGTCTCCTGAGCTTTGGCCAGAATTTCCCATCAAGCTCTGCTCCCAGCATTCTAAGGCTTCTCTAGGCAGCATCTTCAAACCTCTCCAAACTCCTACCGCAAGCCAGTTCCAAAGGCTCCTGTCTTAGTTACTTTCTCATTGCTGGGACAGAATATTTGACATTCACAGTTTAAGAAAGGAAAGACTTATTTCAGCTCTGTTTCAGAAGCTCTCTCTCAGTCCATTCACAGGTGGCTGGTGATAGTGGAAGCACAGAGGCTGGCAGAAGCCTTCTGCTCACTGCAGGGCAGGCAGGAAACCAAGTGAGTGAGTAGCGAGTGAACGTCCAGTACTCTGTCCACAGGATGAATAAGTAACTGAGACAGAAAATGATACCAGGGGTGTGAGATCCTTACTGTGACTTACCTGATGATGTGGCTTAGAAGCTGGTATGGTTTAGATCTGGAATGTCTCCCCAAAACCTTATGTAATTGGGTGTAGTGGGATACCTGTGGAACTGTGTGCTGTCAGGTGATGGGGCTGTGCTCTCAAGAGCTGTTCTCCAACTGGACTTCCACCATGTGCTTCCACTGTTGCCAGCCGTCCAAGCATGTGCTGTGTGAAACCCTGTGACACTGTGAGCTAAAATAAACCTCTCCTCCCATAAGTTGTGGATGTTGGGTGTTTTATCCCAGCAAGTAAGTAACTAAGACAATGCACAAAATAAGTCTCTACTCGTCTGCATCTCAGTGGACGTTTGCGCCAATGTTCTAAGCTCTTTCTTTTGGTTAATACTGTCTTCTTTCTTTCTTTCCCTCCAGATTTTCTTCCCCCACCAAATTCTTCTTATTAGTATGTAATACATAATAATTACATTCAACTTGAGGAGTTGGTGCACATACATGTTACATTTTCCCCTCATTTTAATTTATATATACTTAAATATACATATATGCAATAATGCAATATCTAATGTTTACAATGAACTCGGGTATTTTCTGCATATGTATATCACATCAACATTAAAATTTCTTCCCCTCCCCATTTTTGGCCTTCTCACACCCTCCCCATCCTCCCTAGCTCCCACTATCACACTCATTTTGTTCTGTAGAATGCCTGTGTTCTGTGTTTCCCACATCAGAAAAACCATGCAATATCTCACATATTTAATCTCCAGCACCTGACTCACTTTACCACTCAGATCACCACTCTTGAGCTCAGCTTCCCACCCCTAGAGTGAGCTACAGTGGCCGTATCCTGATGCCTCTTCACTGGTTCCTGCAGAGCCCTTTATTGGGACGATTTTCCAAAAGTTCTCTTTCCCCTGTATCTTACTATATCTTTGTTGAGATTCTTTAATGTGGCTTCACCCACCAGTCCAAACAAGAAAAGAACGATAACAATGAAATTCCTAAGGTTAGAAAATGTGAGAAAGAAAAAGAGAGAAATTAAAATTTAACTTTCTTAGCTGAGTACTGAAGGGCATTCAGGCTATCATTACATCAGTAAATTTTCTTAGGATAAACTTAAACCAAAGACCAAGTAAGTGAATTGCTACCTTAAATGAACGTGTCTATACACAAAAATATATTACACATAAGCAATAGATATAATGGCATACTTAGTTATTTCAGATTTTTTAACTTCCATAAATTATTTACTCATATTTCACTAGTTACTAACATTTTTTTCCAGATTTGGAAAATCTAATTATCTATCTGTATCTATTTTTAAAAAGATTTTATATGAACTCCCCCATTGAATATAATAATTATTTTTTCCAAATTAATGTACTATTAAAAATAATAATTATGGGGGAAGTTTCGTAGATTTTATGTGAAAGCTGGTATTGTTTTCTTAGGATACCAATCAAATGATTCAAATACCAATCCAATTTTTTTTGGTTACTCTTTCTCTTTAGATGTTTCCTTTCTTTCATGTTCTTTGGTACTGCTTGTCTCTCTGTCTCTCTCAAAGATTCCTTCAAGTATTTTCCTCAATGCTGGGCTAGTGGTTGCAAATTCCTTTAGGTATTCTTAGTCATGAAAATCTTTTACTTCTTCTTCAATTTTCAGGGATAATTTTGCTGGATACAACAACCTGGGTTGACACTTGCTGTCTTTTAAAGCTTGAAAGATTACCCTCCAGACTCTCCTGGCCTTTTATGTTTGCATTGAGAAATCTGTGGTAATTTGAGTGTCCGTTTTTCTCTTGCTGCTTTTATTGTTCTTTCTGTATGTTGTATTTCTGAAGTTTTGATTATGATATGTTGTTGTGAGGTTGAGGTTATGATATGTTGCTGGTTGAGGTTATCTGGTGTTCTATAAACTTCTTGTAACTGAAAATTATTTTTTCCCCTCGATTTGGGAAATTTTCCTGCATGATTTCATTGAATAAATTCTTTATACCTTTGGTGCTGTCTTCTGCTATTTCTCCCACACCCATAATTCTGAGATTGATTCTCTTTGAATCACCCATCATCTGTATCCAGCTACTTTGCTCATTTCTAATTTTGGAGTCATGCCTAATTATAGCATTTGTTTCCTCAGCCTTGTTTTCGAGGTCTGAAATTCTGTCCTCACAATGTTTGAGTCAACTTTCTATGCTTTCTAATATATTTTTCATATCTTAAATTTCAGATAGATTTCTTCTCAAAATTTCCATTCTCTATCAAGAAGTTCCTTCATATCTTGCATTTTCTTATTTACCTCAGCCAACTTTTTATATGTGGCTTCTATACGCTTAGTAAGCTTTGTATCCATTAGGGCCACTATTTGTTTAGTAGGCTCCTCTTTAAGTCCACTGATCATTGCTTGCATTTCTTTGAGAATATCTTGTTTGAACTGGTTGTTTGACTCATTTTTATGCTTTTTAAATTTTTTTTCCTATGAGTTCCACTATTTCAGGGCCCATGACATTAGTTCCTAGGGTCTCGGACATCTCTGTGGGTGTCCTATTCCCTTTTTTTCTTCCCAGGTTTCTGCTGTTGAGGGTCCTTACTTTAACGGCCTAGCCAAGAGGGTTCTTTGAGTGGCTATGACAGTGTGTGGAGGGAGCTAGCTTCAATTCCTCTGAGTTCTGAGCTGGGAGTAGGCAGTGAGGGAGGATCTAACAGTCTGATGGCCTCTGAGGTGTCTTGTTCACCTCCATTCCCCTCAGCAGAGCTCTCCTTCCTTTCCTGGCTTCCCTCCCGAGGGCAGGGCTCTCCACCACCCTCATAGTTACTCCCACTACCACCTGAGCCATGCTAGGAGTTTGAGGCCTTTCTTTCGTCTCCCACAGCTGTCTCTTGTGCCAGTTTCTTCCTAGGCACTCTTTAAGAGTGACCCCAGAAGCCCTGATGTGCTCTCTGAGCTTTCTTTTACTCTAAACAGTTCAGTCTCAGTCTTTTTTTTTTAATGGCTTCTGCTTACGTCATTGCCTGGTATGGCTGCTCAGCACTGCTTCTTATATAGGCCCCAGGAAGCCTTTTGTAGGAGAAGTTCACCATGCTTTTGTAGTATGCACTACCCACAGGCTCTTTTATAGAGGCTGGGGCTACCAGCTGCTGTCAGTTCCCACTTCCCCTGGATCTGCACTTACCTTGGTCTGAGGTTCCTGGATCAGGGCTTCCTTCTGTTGCTGGATGGAGGCAGTTCAGAGCCATGTTCAGTCAGCCGTGGGCTGCCTCCTGGGCTGCTGTTTTCCTCCACTTCCAATATGTCTTCGGGATTTCTGACATGCTTGTGGCCTCATTTCAGTTGTTGGGGTGCTCCTTCCTATCCTATTTTGGTCAGAAGTTCTGGACTCTGGGCAGGCTTTCCTTCACCTATGGATGCCAGTGGCTCACAGCCATTTGCCGTTGCCCTGGGGCAGCTTCTTGGGCTGCTGTTTATCTCTGCTTCTAATGTGTTTTTGGAGTTTCTGACATTCCTCTTGCTTCCTTTCAATTGTTGGGGAGCTCCTCCCTGTCCTAGCTACATTGAATATGTATTTTTTAACTATATTCTCAACTTTAGTGTTCATGAAGAGACATTGTGTAGCTCTGTTACTCAGCTGCCATCTTGAATGAAAGTACATGTTACATCTTGATCATTTTTACTTCCCTCTCCCCCTTTCACCCTCTCCTTTCTTAACATTCATTTTCCCTGTCCTCAGAATCTATATTCTTATTTTCATCCATTACTCTTTTTATCTTTGCTCTTTTATACTTTGGTTTTCTCAAAGAAACCATACAATGCTTCACATATTGTGTCTGATTCATTTTGCTAAGTATGATGGTCTCAAGGTACATCCATTTTTCTACAAATGACTCAAATTTATCTTTCTGACAGCATAGTACTCCATTGTGTAGCTATATCACACCTTCTTTATCTATTCATCTGTTGTTAGACGTATTGGTGTCTTCCAAGATTTGGCTGTTATAAATTGTGCTGCTGTAAACAAGGATATACATGTATCACTCTTGAGTGAGGACTTTAACTTTAACTCACTTGACTTACTTATATGCAGAAGAGGAGAGAAATACCCGAGTCAAATGGGACATTCATTTTCAAGGGTTTTTTTTTTTTGAGGAATATCCATACTTCTTTATTTAAAGGTTGTACCAGTGTACAGGCACCCTAACAATTTAGAAGGGTTTATTTTTCTCCATAACCTCACTAGCATTTGTTATTTTTTGAGTTCTTGATAAAAGCCTCCCCCTGCACCCCTTTTTGAGACAAGGTCTCGTTCTGGAATCCAGAGTGGTTCTGAAGTCACTGTGTAGCAAGGCCAGTTTAGAACTCATCTATTTAGATACCATCTTACTATAAGTCATTTACCTTTTATTATATATTTTAAATATTTTTGAGCTTTTTTGAATTTCTGTTATGATTTACTTTTTTAAATCAAATATTCTTTTAGTTCTTCCTGATATAGTTGTGCATAGTTTTTAATTCAATGTCAATTGAAGGAAGATTGTGCTTTGCTTTGTTTGCAACTTTGATGAGAGTTGTTCATCATTTTGGAAGTTCATGTCACTGATATCAAAGCTGCTGGTGGTATCTGAGTCACCAACACAGCAACTCTTTAATGGTCTGCACTTGAGGCTCATTTATTTGCAGTGATTTTTGTTATAGGATCATGTACAAATACAAATGTTGAATATTTATGAGTCCCTAAGTATTCATACGTTGAAATAAATTTTAAGAAATATTAATATCTTTCTGCTGTTTAATGGTTTGGCCACTGCATTGGTTGCTTTTTAAGTTAGATGTGTGGGGAGATCACATGACATGTAAATTTAAATTTAGGGTAGTAGAAGTGACAGTAGAAAACACTTGTGATAGAAAGGAAAGACTTAGTCTTAGGGAGTTAAGAATCCTGGTGCATAACAAAGAAAAAAATTCAGAACAAGTAATGTCTCACTGGAGGATTGGGAATGACAAGGTAGAGACAGGGGGTGTCAGACAATATGGCTGAGGACTTTGTGGAAAACAGAGCCAAGCACGATAAGGAATTGAAAGAAAGCTCCTGTGACTGGTGTTCAGAGAGCGAGGCAGACAGAGCATGAGGGGCTGGACAGCGTGTAGAGGTCTGTGCCTTCCATGACTTAAAACTCAAAGTAAGTCAGATTTTGCTTTTAATTCTATGGCAATGGAAAGCCATTCAAGGACAGAACATGGAAAAATCAGACTTCTTGAAAAATCATTGCATCCATGGTATGGAGACAAGAGGAGGGTGGGAAAGGGATGCAAGGTGAGTATGGGACTGCTGCAGCTCTTGTGAGAGATGTATGACCTGGAGCTGGGGTGCTCTTAGAATAAATCAAGGCATCCTCTGTGCAGTGGTGCTCAATCTCGGGTGTCCTCCGAGTGTCCTCAGGAGCATTCTGCAAAGCCCTAACCTCACCCCCGGCCAATTATGACAGAATCTCTGGAAGTAACCTGGCTTGTCTCAGTGTTCACGCTCCTCACATTGTACAGGCCAGCCAATGGTGAGGCACGTTTGAGCAGGTTTTCCGGGTGAATCAAGTCTCCATGAATGGAACCACCTATCCTTCAGATAGACTTTTTTTTTTCAATGAGATCAATGTTACCTGGCTGGATAGAGATTTCCAACTTTACTAGGTCATCAAGTAGCCCCTTTTTGGGTTACAGTTTAGTGAAATTCATTCTATACTTTATGTCACGCAAAATCCACCACGTTAGCAACATATTGACGCTTAAAAGATTTACATCAACAGTAACTCGCTTCCAGCACTCAGAAAAAGCAAATGAATGTCTGAAAATGGGAGAGTTTGAGTTGGGAGGCCCTAATCACAGGCTTGTACAAGGACTGTGCTTCTGGGTAAATCATTAATTTTAGTTTGGCAGTGCTGGGCGTGGATCACAGGGCTTCATACATGCTAAGCAGGTGCTTTACCGCTGAGCTATACCTTCAAGCCTGGGTTAAAGTTACCTAAAAAGAGGAGGGATTTGTGTGAAGGGATATAAGGCTCACTTTTTGTTTTGGTTTTTAAGTGCAGCAATCTGAGAGGTAAGAAAATATTTTTTCTTCTTTTGGTAAGAGACTACAGTATAAAAAGAGGTCGAAGCGTTTGACAGAGACAAACCACATGCATTGAAAATGCTAAGAGTCATGTAGAGAAGACAGCAATTTGTAGAACCTGATCTCCAGCTACACTGCCTTCGCTTGTTTGATGCATGGTCATTTCGATCTTACTGCCGAGGTCTATAAATCACCACCAGGGGGCCCTGAAAGCATTTCTGTGTAATTCCAAGGACCATAGCCTCTTTCAGTGAGTGTGGCTGATAAAACATCCCCCGTGCAAATAGGGGAGGTGCCCTGGTCCCGTTTAAAATTTATTATTCTCTCACAGACATGTCAGAGCAATGTGCTCTGGCTTTTATCACTTTTTTTCTGTGAAGTTAAGTAATCTTTCCTGTTTTTTTTTTTTTTTTTGGATGGGCTAAGGTTTTGAATAAATTTGATATTTATTGTTATGAGGAAAGAACATCCTTTTTTCCCTAAATATAAGAAAAAAAGAATAAACTTAACTGGCTCTATACCTTGTTACTGAGCTGGAATAGTTGAGTCCTATGGTGATCTCAGTGTGGGTTTGCTTAATATCCATTCTTTGTACTGGATTGAATCTGTAGTTTTTCATACACCTCTGTTTAAAGAACTATCAGTTAATTTCAAGTGAATATTTACCTGTGGAACCTCCAATGCATCTGTTAATTACTTAAAGGGAATATGATTTGTAGCTATAAATTAAATATCTTAGTCAATTTGAAATGTACTAATAAACAATTACACTACAGGACAGATATTTATCATTTGGCAAATAGAGATGCCACGTGCCATTTAATATTATCAATTGGGTAAGTTGAGTTTAATCCGCAATGGAGATAGCCATACACCCAATGTAGAAATCTAGAGTTATAAAGACTGGCTTTATCAAATACTGGTGAGCAAATGGAATAACTGGAACTTTTACAACATGCAGGTAGAAAGGTAAATTTGGAAAACTGACTTGGTGATTGGTTTTATAATTTATTATTATTATTATTTTTTGAGACATGGTCTCACTCTGTGGTCCAGGCTGGTCCTGAACTCACTTCGGAGCCCAGGCTGGCCTTGGACTCACAGCAATCCTCCTGTCTCGGCCTCCTGAGTGCTGGGATTACAGGCGTGTGCCACCACACCCAGCTTATGTGGTGCTGGGGAATTGAACTGAGGTACTTAGTTTTAACCACTGAGCCATTCCTCCAGCCCTATAACTGGTCATTGGACCTGACTAAGTTGAGTCTATCTGCAAGTCTTACATACATGTAGCCCGTATGTTTCAGATTATTCCTTTATAAAGAAATACATTGAATGCATGCCTGCATCTAATGTTCTCTTCACAGCAGCAAGTGGTATAACTTTGCTAAGGGAGTGTCCATGACTAGGGCTCAGAAATGCCACGGATGCATGTATTATCTCAGAGTAAACTTAACAGCCTTGTTTCAGCAGTGATCTTCTTCATTTGGTGAATTCCAAGACTATTGGGTTAAGTGAAGAGCAGAGATTTTGAGAGCCTCTGTGTGTGTGTGTGTGTGTGTGTGTGTGTGTGTGTGTGTGTATGTGTGTGTGTGTAGTGGTGGTGGTGATGGTGATGGTGGTGAGAGTCGTTGAGAGAGGGTGGCACATTTCTTGACCACTCTTCTGAAGTATTTTATATAAATCAACCTAAACATGTAAGAGTGACTCCAAATATTTGCATTTGACAGTTACTAATAAACAGAGTTCTTAGTAAGCTGAGAGATTGTGGAAACATGTCCTTACTTAAGAAAACTGGATTCACCATCTACAATATGAATTCATTCCTTATATTGATACTAGAGAATTTCCTTATTCATCTGGAGGTCATTTAGTTCCTAAGATAAATTCAGTATTGTAAACTCGATGGACAGATAGATCACTCAGAGGCAGAATGCAAATTCATGTCCTTTATTCCAGAAAGATGCTCTTGGGAGTTGGGAGTATAGCTGAGTGCTTGCTTAGTATATGTGAGGCCCAGCAACATGCACATGTGTGTGCATAACACACACACACGTGCACACACACACACACACACACACACACACACACACACACACGCCTCTTTAGCTGTCTTGGTCTATGGACTCTTGGCTTACCCACACTTCTTGGAAGGCTGAAGACTTCCGTTTCTCAGTTTACAAAAACCGCAGATCTGGGGAGGAATAGTTGGAAGAGAGCAGAGACACAGCCGGTCATGCTGATCAGACACCAGGCAGGAGTAACTGAGGACACGGTAAAATATATTTGAGGACACGGTAAAGTATATTTGAATCTTAAAATTACATTCATCTCAGATTATAATTGAGGACCCCTGAGTCTAGGAGTCTCTCTCTCTGTGTTTTTGCAAGTGATACTCTATGGTTGTGACACTAGTTAAAGACACTTTCAGGAACTAATAGCTTTCTGCTGTCTCAGGAATTCTGAGTCCCATCAGGTAAATGAGACTCCATCACACACTCATTTCACCAACTCCTTCTTGATATCAGTTTTGTATGTAATAATTCTTTCGCGGGGGCTGGGGGGATCAGGGTCCTACTCTGTAGTCTAGGATGCTCCTGAACTTACTGCGTAGCCTAGGCTGGCCTAGAACTCACGGCACTCCTCCTACCTCAGCCTCCCAAGTGCTGAGATTACAGGTGTGTACCACCATGCCCAGTTTATGTGGTGCTAGGGAAATAAACCCAGGGCCTTGAGCTTGTTAAGCAAGCACTATAACCACTGAGCTATCCCTTCAGTCCTTGTACATTATAATTCTATGAAAGGGCTTCTTTGCTGAAATGCACATTTGAAAAACATTTCAGTCTCTAGTTTGGCTTCAAAATGAGACTGAATTATAAATAAAGGATTAAATTATTTTTACAAATGTATAAAAGAGACGGAAATGCATAAAATGTTTCAGAAATGTTTACATTAAAATAGTGAAAATAAAAGTTTTGGTATGGTGAATTCTAAGTGAAAATTTGTTGTAGATAAATTACTAATGCAAAGATAAAAAGTCAAATGATCTAGAAAGTTGCCTTCCCCACACTAGTAAATAAATGAGCCATGACCAAAGATGGTTTCTTTCCCGAGTTCTGTTGTGTTGAGAGACACCTGGGAGACAGTCTTTCCATAATCCAGACAGAATTGTGCCACCATGCAGGAAGGCATTTGTCACAACTGCCTTCAAGTATCGTCTAACAATGCCTAAAGCATCCTTATGAGGTATGTCATCCAAGTGTTCGGAATGAAAGTTAGTGGTTCTCTTGCAGATGTAGATTTCAAAAATCAATTCTAGAGGTAAGTACAATTTATTTTGTCTATGTAACCGATCTATTTAATTAAAGAGGTTGTTTATTATCTTGATGGTAATTCATTTGATTCTTTGCTATTTTATGCATTGAGTGCTTACTGTCAAGTATGAAGCAGAGAAACACATGGAATGTAATTATTTATGTACATTCAAGTAAATTACAAAAGTATAACATATGTAGAAAAGTATGTAAAATAAAAATACACAGCTCAATGATTTATTACAACATTGGCAAAGGTTTTTTGTGTGAAAGGCCAAGTGGTAAATTTATTAGATTTTATGAGTCACATGGTCTCTGTCATACTATTAGAGTCTATTCTTGCTAAGCGCAGATGCAAACAATATGAAAACTAATGTGTGGTCATGTTTCAATAAAACTTTATTTGCAAAAACAGGTGTTATGCTAGGTTGGACCATAGATGGGTGTGGTTTGCCAATCCTGATTCATTATAATACAAACGGTCATGTTAAATGAGATATTGGCAGCATTTCAAAAGCAAACCTGTCTTTCCTAATCACCATGGCTACCTTTTTAGTCCAATCCTGACTTTTACGTTAGCAAGTTTTATGTTGTTTTTCTTTATAATTTTATGAGCCAAACGTACAACATTAATGTAGCCACATACTTTGTGTTCTCTTTTGCTCAACACTATCAGATTTATTGCATGAAGAGGCAATTTTCCGTTCTCATTGCTGTAAACAATTTTATTATGTGGATGTATTAACATTTATTTTCCCATTCTGATGCTGCTGGACATTTGATGATTGCTTTCACATTTTGGCCTTTATGAATACTGCTCACATGAGCAGTCTTGTGTTTGTTTCCATGTGCACATGGGCAAATACATCTGTTGGACATATTTTTAGTAGTAGACCTGCTGAGTATGCCTTGTGCCTGTATTTTAATAACAACAGTTTTCCAAAGCAGGGTGTTTGAGACATAATTAAAAAAGCATAGTGAATGCTAAGAATTCAAAAGTTTATTACAGTAAAAATATATTTACATGAATTCTCCTCAAAAGATTTTCCTGTGCTTTAAATACGCTTCATGCATTTTTCGTGCCCTTTTCTGAAACAGTTCTGGGAGTCGTTTTTTCTGAGTGTCTGTAGTTGCAGCGTTGTGTCTCTCTTGGTGTCCTGAATCAATTCAGAATGTTTGTCTGTCCAGGCTATTTTGACTTTGGGGAAGAATTGGAAGGCTTCTAGTTCCAGATCTGCTGAATGACATGGGTAGGACACCCTGTGATGTTTTTATGAGGCAGAAAGTGCTATAAACATTGGACCAGTGAAGCATGATCAAAAACTATAGTGAATGTTAAAAAATTTACAGTAAAATACACATAGCCATTAATCCCCCTCAAAATATTTTCCTGCAATTTGAAAACATTTATATCATCATTCTTGGCAATGTATTTTAATATAATGAATTTAAAAATTGTATTTTTCATATTTCTTATTATCCTCTGTAGCTTATACCCGTAACTGCCGTATGTAGGAGTTCTTTGATCTTTGGTCAGCAAACTATGGCCTATACCCAAAAGTGATGGTGTGCCCGGGTTGCCTCTGTCTTGGTAGCCATGGAGAGGGCTCATCTATGCATGTGTTCCTCCCTGCTGGCAGCCATGTCTTATTGCTGCCCGAAGCCTACTTGGTCATTACATTGGGGATATTGGGGGCGTTTTACTGTTGGTAGCTTCTGGGGCACCAGAAGTAGAATATCAGTCTGCCTTTCCTTCAGGCAGCTGCTCAAATGTGGTCAGAAGTGTGGCCAAAGGCATCCCCAGGACAGAAGGGCACACTGAGATGTGAGTGTCCCCAGGGCAGGGAGGGGAACTGATTGTTGTGGTGCCTTTCCTGTTCCTTGCATCCAGCCTCGCCTCCTGTGATCTGATTGCTCTCAGGTTGTTTTAGCCATCTTCAGCTGGGGCGAATCCTACTCACTACCTGTTATGGTCCACACCAGTCCAACGTGGTAGGCAGGCCAAAGGTTTCCCGATAACGGATGAGTGCCTGCATCCGTAACAGCCTTGGTTTTGTCTCTTGACTGCAAGCCTTAAGACAGTGTATCATCTGGCCCTTTAAAGGAGAATTATTGCAATTTCTGTTCTACAGGCTTACCAACATTTAGATGTTGCTAGTCTAATTCTAGATATTATGATGGATTTGTAGGTATACTGCAGAGTAATAATAATTTTTATTTCTCTGACTTTGCAAGACGTTAAACATTCAATATGTTGGGTGCCCATTTGGATATCACCTTCTGAGGAAGGTGTGCTCAGGTTCCTTGACCATTTTCCTATTGATGTAGAAGAGTTCTTCACCTATTCTAGATACGAGTCTCTGTCAGTTAGTCCTGCAAAGTTGTTCATCCTTTTACTTGCCTTCATGGTACTGTCCCACAAATGCAGTTCTACATTTTTTACTTAACTTTCTCCCCCTCTTTTTATACTGTAGTTGTGATTTTTTTTCCAAAAGATTTTCTTAAACTGATCTTCAAAAAACTCTTTTAAATTTAGCTTCTAGAGCTGGGGTTCTGAAAATAGAATGTGCATCAGAATTGCCCAATGGCTCCTCAAAACACAACTCGTTGGCCCCACTTTTAGCTTCCTGACTGAGCAGGTCTGGTGAAGCTGGTGAAACCGCCAGCTTGTCAGGGGATGTTCCCAGTGTTGGGCTGGGGTCTCCCTTCAAGGATTAGCTACTGATAGACTCTGTTGCTTTCCCACACTTAGATCTGCAATCTCTTAAAAATTATGAAGTCAGAATTGGTTTTTCTCCTTTCATATGGAAGCTCCATTTATTGAAAAACTGTCCCCTTTTCATTATTCTATAAGCCAAGCGTCCAAATGTGTGTGAGTCTGTTGCTAGGCTCTCGAGTTTATTCTGCTGAGTTTTTGGCCTTACACTTAGGCCAGCACCACGTTGTACTACTTCCGTAAGTCTTCATGCATGGTCGAGAGACCATCCACCTTTCCTTTTCTTTTTATACACATTTATGACCAGCTCTTCAGTTCTCTCTCTCTGTCTCTGTTTCTCTGTCTCTGTCTCTCTCTTTCTCATGCACATGTTCCTCCCTTAACTGTGGAAAGTTATGTGCCTGTTGTACACAGACAGACACCCTATTGGGACTTTGATTAGAAGTGCATTGAATCTATCCACTAGTTGGAAAAATTGACATTTACAATATTGAATGTTCTAATCCAGTGTGTCATCATTTTCCCTTTCTACTCCCTTCAGGGAGCCTTCCTCAGATGTTTATTCTGACTCCCTCCCTCTGCTGGCACGGTACTGTATCTGTGCTTTGCATATACGAGGAGTAAGCTTTATTTTTATCCTTCATAAAATCATTTTTTACCCTTTTGGGGAATACTTTTACCCATGTACAAACACATGTTCCAATACTTGTGTTCTATTTATTTCGACATACTTTGGTCGCTCTTAGAGTTTTTACCTTCTGTGTCTACTTTTAGGCTGATTCCTAGGTTGGATATAAGGCTCATGCCTTTCTGAGTTATCTGTGTAGCTCCCGCAGGAGCTACAGGGGACAGAGGAGGTCATTTTCATGCAGGGCACTGTGGCCTTCTGGCTCCCCTGGAAGATCCAGCGCACCTCATCCAGTCCTGACTTAAGGCTCGTACAGTATGCTTTGCAAGCTGTAGTGTAATCCCAAACACGTTTGTCATTTGTGGTTATAAAAGAAATAACATAGATGGTTTTAAGTGCAGAACAGATATTTGGAAAAGAGGGCCATATCTTGGAAAGCTGTTGTAATTAAGGCATAAACAACAGTGTGTGATTATTTATTTTCCTGGTTTACAAGAACCAGGGTAAAAGTATATCAGTAGATGGCACTATTTCTTAATAGATAAAGAAACTTCTGGTGGAACAGGTTTGAGGAAAAAAACCGTTTCTGTTACGTTGGAATTAAGAGTAATATAAATAAAACTGAAAAAAGTTCTGCATAATCCCTGGTGATCTGCTTCTCTGGTGAGCTTAATTAAAGTCAATAAAGAAGCTTAAGCTCCTTCACCTTCTTTTTCTTAGGTGGGCTCCTGCTCTGATGGTGTCCTTGCTCAGACCAGGCTGAGCTAAATGACAGCGTAAAGTAAAGCTGGGAGGCCAGAATAATGTCCCCCAGACAGGGACGTGGCTCTGTGGTCAGGAGCTTAGCTTGCTCGTGCCAGACCCTTGCTTTACCCCCAACACTAGAAATCAACAACAGCAACAATTAACCGATCAAGTAACCACCCAGGCAGAAGTCCCAGGTGCCTCTGGGGTGTGGCCCTGTGCTCTGCGGGAGGCAGCGCTTGTTTTCATTGTCAGAACCATCTGTGCAGGAGACAGCCCGAGCGCCAGAGGAACAAAACCAAAGCTTTTCCTCAGTATGAGGGAGAGCTGAGAATCTATCTGCAGATCCTACCTGTGCTGCATGCTAGTTCTAGCTACGTGACCTTGGTAAACCTTAGGTCTGTTACCCCAAAACTGGAGGCACTACCTACATCACAGGGAGCCGGGAAGTTTAAATGAGGCAACATATGTAGAGCACTTAGCCTGAAGCCAACAGGTGACAGTGTGCTACTTTGATTGCGCAGTGCTCTTTGGAGCTTTGAAAGTGGCCCAGAAAGTAGCACTTGTGGGTTATAAGTGGTAACTGTTCTGTGCCAGGTGAAAAACATCGTCCAACATGGCCATCTCCATTGCTTTCATGTTGGGAACCCAGGCTCCGGGCATATGGCCTTAATCAGCAGAACCTTAGCTTCCTGGGTCCCCTAAAGAACTTTCAGAACAGCCTTACATATATGGGTCTACTTGGTCCAGGATGGGCTGGGTCTCCAGGTGACTTTAGTTGACAGCTTGTTGGGAAGCCCAGTCTCTGGTATGCTGTCCTTACATGATGTCACTGGCAGAGACGATGCCAGGTTTCTGGCTTGTGGTGTGGATTCAGGTTAGTGTCTGAGTATCTGTGAGTATCTGAGCATTGGATGAGGTAGGGCATCCATATATCTTTTGCAGCAGATTCTGACTGGGCAGAGGTGTGGTTAAATATAAAGGCCGCATCTTCCCCTCAGATGTGTGTCCTGAAGTACAGACACACAAGCTCATGAGCAAATACCAGTGTCACGAAATTTGAAAATCTTTTTTTTTAACCATTGCCTGTGTGTCTGCTTCCGTTCACATGTGTGGCTATGTGTCTCCACTCTGTGCAGTGTCTGTTTCTGTCTTTGTCAGTGTCTGCTCTTTCTTTCCATCCGTCTCTATGCTTCTTCCTGCTCTGTGCCCGTCTGGCCTGTTTCTGTATATGTATTTCATGTCTGCCAGTCAGACGCTGTCTGTCTCTTCATTTCTTTATCCTACTGGGGCCTAACTTATGTACCCCACCCAATACCATCTGCATGAGAGTTGTTCAGAGAAACAGAATAAATGCACATGTTCAAACACACAAGCACACAGAGCAGCTCCCTACTTAAGGGTGATTCAGCTTAGAAAGGTTTGAGTTCATGATGGGTGTGAAAGTGTACTCATACAACTCTTCTGCTTTCTACTTTCAGCATGGTAATCAACACATTCCATGAGATTTTCAACACTGAATTTTAAAATAGGCTTTGTGTTAGATGATTTTGCCCAAAGAGTCTTGAACATGTTTAAGGTAGGCTGGGCTAAGCTAGAATGTGGTATTGGTTAGGTGTATTCAATGCCTTATTCACTTAAGAAATTTTAAATTTTTGATGATTTTTATCAGAATGTAATTCATTCATAAGTCAAGGAGCATATTTCTAAATATATAGGCACATATGTTTATTACATATGTATATGTGTATGTAGAGGAAATTGGCTCACATGACTGAGGCAGTTCACATGTATTAAGACTGAGAAGTTCCAAGATTTGCAGGCAGAAAGACTTGGAACTCTCTTGGTGACCCAGAAGAGGTGACAGTGTAAGTTTTAGTTCAAGTTAGAATTTGAAGCCAGAAGGTTGGTATCCCAATGTAAAGGTAAAAAGAATTGTTTCTTACTTACTTTTTGTTCTATTCATGCCTTCAGCAGATGGGTTGAGGCCCGCCCACCCAATATGGGAAAGGCAGTCTGTGTTATTGAGTACTGATTCAAATGCTAATCTCATCCAAAAATCTCCTAGAATAACATTTAGCAAAATGTGTGGGTGCCCTGGGGTCCTCTCAAATTGATACATAAAACTAACCATCATATTCTGGAAGTCTCTGTGTTCACCATCCTAGAATGTTGGACTACAGAGATCTTAAACTGGCTGCTGGAGAGTCAGGTTTGCCTCTCAGACTTGTGCTGTTGGGGTCCTAACCTTTATATCTCTATTTTGTCTGGTGAGCTTCACTCTGGTTGTTGCCTGTCTACTTTTCTAGGTCATTTCCAGCTACAAAGTCACTGAATGTTTTTGGTGACTTTTCTATTTCTAATATAACAGAGCTAGTCTAGACACAGTTCATTTACATCTTCTACCAAATAAAAAAATGTTCATAGCTCCCATTAGCAGCCTTACTTAACTAAAAAATTCAAAAACTGATGACACCATCAGCAAGCCCGGTTTCTTTTCAGTCCTCTATTTTGGGAAGAAATCTCATTTACGGAGGGACTTGTCAATGGACATATTTCAGCTATTTATACCATTTGGCAGGACAGAATCTTTTGCCTACTTGCTTATCTGGATAAGGCATCTCTCTGCCACAAATAACTATCTCCTTATCCTGAGTCCTCCCCACCCCCTCCTCATTTTAGGTCACTTCATGCTCTTTTCCTGCTGGAACTTTGCCCGATTTGCCCAGACAGTTAAACCCTTTGTCAAGCAGAACACACATTATAGCGCTGTTCTGTAGGTAAACTGTCTTCAGAAAATGACTTGGAGTTTGAAAATACAAGTTCATCAGGGCATAAATGGTGTGATATTTAAAGAGAATTTAAAAGGTTTTTAAAAAAACAAACTGTTCAACAGAAACAAAAGATAAAGGAGGTCCGTATCTGTGTAATGGAAATAGAACACCCTGACCTAAAGACTACGTAAAGAGGCCCGGCCTTCACATTCTTTTCTAGAAAACTTTGTGACAAATTATTAAAATACCATTGTTTTTAATATTATACTTTGAAGTGCTTCCTGCTGTGCTATGCTTTGGAAAGTGCAGGTCATGAAACAGTCTCAAATACTACAAATTAAAAAAAAATAACTGAATTTGAGTCCTTGCTCTCTGGCTGTGGAGTGTTCAGATTGGAGGGGGTGATGAGAGCCCAAGGATGAATGACAATGGAGAGTTCCAAGTGTATCAAGATGGCGGAAGAGAGAGGGGGGCATGGACATCAGGAACTGCTGGACTCCCTCTTGCGGGTGTCAACAGCTGCCTCTGGACAGGAAAATTAATCCAACTGTTACAGATTTGTGAAGTTGAGCTGGGGTCCATGGCATCTACTCTTCACACTCAGAATTACGGAGTTGTCTTTTCTTCCCATTGGATAGAACTGTCCATTTTAAGGTGTTTGAGGTTCTATTCAATCAATGGACAATGCTTAAGCCGCCACAGAAAACACTCGTGTGTTTTTGTTCTCAGGGAGCGATTTTAGTCCATTGGGTCATTTACAATCGATTCTGCAGAATCTCCAGTTCTGCAATAGGAACTGGAATAAACCATGGTCATCAGTTCTGCCGGAGTTCTTGAAGTTTCCCAATCAATTTAGACCTAGATTGCTTTTTGCACTTCAGAGAAACAGCTTTTAAAAACAAAAGTTGAAGAAAGAAGGAAGGATGGTCCACTAGCATTCTGTGTTTTAGAGTTGGCTGAACACAATCAGGAATCTGATTAGTGGCACCCAGGAAATAGATGAAAAGAAAAACAAAGGCTCTCTGTGCAAAAAACGCCTGTTTGATTTGCTTTGAGGAAACACATACGGGAGGCCTCTGGGGGGAACCTGCTCAGCTCGGAGTGGGCCAGGATGTGTTTGCTTTTTCCAAATTATTGAGTGCCAAATAGAAGGGGAAGCTGATGCGTGGTTGTATCATTTCCTTGCAACCCCAGTCCTCTCTAAAGCGTTGCCTTGCTGGCTTAGCGTCAACAAAAGCATCCACAGAAACTCATGCACTTTTCCTCGATGCATTCCTATCTAGAGTAGGTATACACAAAGGCTTATTTTTGTGAACCGGAGGGAACCTGGTTATTTGAGTTTCAGGGAAGGCAAACTGTTGTCTCACTGCATTGCAGCTGCTGACTGGTGGTTTTCTTTTTGTTGAAACATGAGCTTCTTGGAAGGATTCACCCCTTGACTAAACCTGACTCAGTCTCCTTTCCATCCTGTCCTGGATCTTGGGCTCTGTCCTTGGACTACTTCGTTTAGTTCTAGCAAGAAGCCTGTTGGATCACTTTAACCTAACCCTTGATATCTGATTAAATTACATCTTCCTCACTTTTGATAGTTTATCATCTTGTCCTGCCTCCAGCAAGAATCCTCTTAGCCTTGCTACTTCTTATTAACTGTCTATCCACTGACACCGCCCCCCACCCCGCCATCCCCTGATTACAGATCCTCACTTGGCCTTATTGTTCCAGAGTTGAGAAAAACCCCTTTCCCCCATTACAAAACTCATTACAGTGGTCCCTAGAGTAGAGTCTTCCTTAATGTCTTTGGTAACTATTAGAAGAATGGTGTCAGATTGTCTTTTCTTTGACAAGGGTCATTGAGACTTTGTGTCTTTGCACGCTCATGAATTTTCCAGGAACTGAGTCATATTGGATACTCAAATAAACATTTTTTTAAGGGAGGAGAATAAAAGATAGAAACAGATAGCTTAGTTTTGCACAGCAAGCAGGGTCTTTGAAGCCCACAGACCTGCATCCTGACCCCTGGTCAGATATTTACTAGCTATGAAATAATAGATAAATATGGAATTCTCCTGTGTTTAGTTTCCCCCACTGTAAAGAGTAAGGAAGATGTCGCCTGTTATAGAGCTGTCATGAGGAACAAATGAAGGAAGGAAAACTGCCAGGGACTTGGTATTTGATTAATAAGTGTTTCATGTTGTTAGCGCCTTTAGTAAAACAATAGCAAAATGGCCACCCAACTTGGGGCATGTGAGAAAAAAATAATTCTCTTTAGAATTTCTCTATTTGTTGCAAGCCTTTCCCATTTTGTTATGAGATGAATTTTGTTCCTCCAAATTCATATATTGAAGCCCTAACCCCTAAGATCATATATTTGGAGGCAGGGATTTTTAGTACCCAAATTCTGCCTTGGTATCCTCTGGAGACTGGTTCCAGGACTCCCATGGATATCTCAGTTAAAGGATGCTTATTGTGCTTTGGACTAGAATGTCCTCCAAACATCTCATGGATTTGAACATTATAGATTGTCTATGGAACCATGTGCTGTTGGGAGATTAGGACCTAGTCTGGAGGGGTATATTACAGGCATGTAAATCAGATTACAGGCATATAAATTGGATTACAGGCATGTAGTGGGGGCTTACCACACCTTCCACACCTGGATCCAGGGAGAGCTGATCACTGGGATGGGACCTGGAAGGATATAAAAGCTGCTTCCTGCCTTCCTTGGAGGACTAGTCTCACCTTTCCTTGACTTGGCTTCTTGTGTGTAATGTCAAGGAGCTGCCTCCACCCCTGCCTCTGCCATGTGCTACTATTGTTGCCGCCACCCCCGAATGGACTGTGACCTTCTGAAACTGTGAGCTAAAATAAACTTTCCCTCCGCTAAATTTGTGGATGTCAGGTATTGAGTCACAGGAACAAAAAAGTAACTAAGACCATGTTCAAGTCCCTATACATAATAGTGCAATATTTGCATATAAACACTTCTAGATTACTTAAAGAGCTAATAGTATATAAATGCTACACAAGTACTAGTTATATACTGTATAGGTTAGGGAGTAATGACAAGCAAAAAGTCTGTACATGAGCAGTATAGATGCTGATTTTTATGAATATTTTTGATCTGAGGTTGATTGTGTCTCCAATGTGAAACCCACAGACATAGTGGGGGTTGACTGTAGTTACGGTTAAAGGAGATTATAAGAGTAGGGACCTCATCCAATAAATCTGTTGTATCTATAAGAGAAAGACATTAGATCTTTCTCTCTTTCTCTCTCTTTCTCTCTCTCGACCGTGTGAGGTTTCAGTGAGAAAATGAGGTAGCCATGTGTAAGCCAGGAAGAGAGGCCTCATTGTTACATCAGCCTAACTATATTAATACACGTTCTGGGCACACTGCTGATGTTTATTTTCTTAGTTCCTTAATTATATGAAACCCTCCACCTCCTACTCTTGCACTGCAATTTCTTCATTCTTTACTCATTTATTCTGATTTTATTTGTTCCATCCAAGTCTTTATGCCCTTATCCAGAATTTGGCTCTTTAAAGACTGTGATTACTTTCTCATCAAACTATCTTCCAAATTGCAAATTGGTACTCAATAATTTTATGTGACCAAGGGGCTAATTCATTTTATATAAAAAAGCCTGATATAACGTAATTAGAAAAATTACAGAGAACTGACACAGACTAGGAAGACTTCTTGGAAGAACTATCGTATGTTAAGAACTAAAAGAAGTTTCATTATTTCAGCTGAAGAAAGGGTGGAAGGTTATATTATTTTGAAGCCCTGAGGATAGAAATGCTTATAATTCAGCTTTTAAAGGAGTAACTCTTATTTGGGTGATGTTCCAACTATTTATTGCCCAACATGCTGCCACTTAAATTAATGATTTAAAACAATTGTGTCATTTATTTTGCCCATGAATCTAAGGACTGGACAGAGGTGAACAAGGACAACATTTCTCTGTGCCATGTGGTGTCAGCTGGGTCAGCTTTACTGGGGGCTGGACGATCCTTTTAGCGAAGAGATGCATTCACATGGCTAGAAATTCTGGAAACTCAGACTGTGGAACAGAGCCTCAGGTCTTCCCCATATGGTCTCTCCATGGCTTCTTGGACTTTCTCACAGCTTGGGAGCTGGATTCCAAGAGTGAAATCTCAAGAGAGAGCAAGAAAGGGGAGGCTGACTGTTGGTAAGGCCTGGGCCTGAAAATTGATAAGCAGAACTTTTGCCTTAATGTATCATTTGACCAGGGCCATATTACTATTACAAATAGTTCTGAGGCCATATTTTAAATCTGGTATAGAATATAGTATAAGTCAACTTTGGTTATATTTTAAGAGACCAATGACAATGACCACCTCAAAAGATTATAGTTTGATTAGATTAAGGACAGACCTTGTAATCCTTATTTTTTTTAAAGTGTAGGTGATTTGACATACAAACAAATTTCTTGACCAAATATTTATTCAAAGGTTGATCCCCATGGATCTTCAGTCTAAGTCTGTGAACGGGATTCCACCTGCCATCTGGAACCTGCTGGAAGGAAAGACAACTGAGAAGTTGAGTTGATTCAAGAATTTTCCAGTATCATTGTCTATAAGACAAATTGCTTCCAAATGATCACAGAGGAAAAACTTTCAAGTAAATGGCCCTGCCATCCTCACACATGCTTTTTGCTCATATTGCACTTTACCTGCAGTTTGAAAATATTACAAAAAATCAATAGTGCTGCCATATTGCCATAATCTAATTTGCCTTTTCTGATTGTGTGAAGCATGAGTAGGCATTTGGCATCACATTCCCAGACCTCAGAGGGTGATATTAAACTTTTATAGTGCACTTAATCATCTGTCAGAAATGTACAGAGGTGTAATGCCTCATTAATAGTTATTAAATCATCGAGTCACACAGCAGGAGACGTTCCCCTCTTTACTTACATAATGACCAATAACCACTAAAATGTGAGTTATTTGTGATGCAGGACCAGCACACGCCTGATACCAGACATCTGCTTGAGGAAATTAATGAGAAATCTTATTCAGAGATGGATTTTAGGCAGGGAGGAAATATGCGTATGGATTGTTGCAATATTCATCCAGGGCCAGAGGATGCGCCTCCCTGATCAGAGTTAGGGTAAAATTCAGTCAGATAATTGCTGGGAATGAAGAGATGTGAAAGGAAACGATCTTATTTGCTTTCAGGGGTTAGATAACTCATTTTAACATGCTCTGCTTTGGGGCTTTTATTCATACGTATTGATTACATTCTTGTGAATAAAGGAGATACATATTTTGATTTGCAATGAGGTCAGAATAAAAGATGCCATCTGAATTTTTCAGGACTTGGGTTTATTTTCAATGCTGCTCATGCACATTAAAAGGTATTGTAAGAGTATTAATACCAGGACATGTCATTTTAGTAACACATAATAGAAGAATTAAATTTCATCTGTTGAGGATTTTACCCCCAGTCTCAATATTCAGCCTAGAGAATTAAGATTTTAGCTTTGAAAAACTTTATAGGATGTATTTGTTTTTATAGTAGAAGATAGAATATTCTCTCTTCTGATTTTTCATTTATAATCTTTCACTTCTTTCATTGTGGATAAAATCAAAGGTCTACAATTTATATAAGCAACACTTATACGATCACATCAAGCAAAGTGGTAGCTCAGAGTCATGCAGTGTCGTATGGGCGCCACACAGTACCACTGATGGTCCTGTAGCCAAACTTTCTGAGTCTTTCGCACCTTGCTCATTACTATCCTAAGGCTACTCTTCAGCAAAAGTACTAAGCACACAGTACCTGCTTTGGGTTTTCACCTTTTCACTTCTGGGCCAATGATCAGTAACCATCATCCCTTCCTGCCACGAGCTATTTCTCTACATGTTACTAAACACAGCTGTCCTCATAGTTCATTGAACCATTGTGAGTTGAGGCATTTGCCAGAGTTTGCGGGCATTTGCCATTTTGGGGAACAATCACCAGAACATCTTGTGTTACTCTCTATGGTTTTGGAATGGAGGACCACATTCAAAAATGCCTCTTAAAATTTGCTTAATATTGTTAGTTAGCTAGAACAGTTTTTTTTTTTTTTTGGTCCAGAAATGCTTACATCATGTCTACTAATGCACTCAAAATTTCAAAACACCATAAATAGAAGTAGAAATAGATGAGAACAGAAGAAAATTGCTGGCAGAGATATGAAAAGGAGCCAGGAATGAAGCTGAAACCAAAAAAACAGATCACATATACAGTATGTTACTATCATAACACACTGGCCTCGCTTTGCTGGGGAGCATTCTAGGAACTGAGTGAAATTCAATGCTTGATTGGTGTTGCACTTGATTATGTTATTTAGAGTTTAAGGGCTTAAAAATGAACCCTTCCTACAAAGATACATTGTTCATTTGGACACTATGAAAGAACAACATTCTTTTGGGACTGTCATTGGAAAGCACACTGCAAAGCCACAACAACTTCCGCCTTCCTGTGTTACACTCCTAGGCTTCCACTGGCGAGTCTCTTGCTGTGTTTCTCAATGTAGACTGTCAGCATCACCCTGTTGCTCCTATGAGTGAAATTCTTTCAGTGGAAGATTGTAGAGAAGGGAGAAGGGGTCACCTATTTCATTTAGCTCACACGTTACTCCAGTTCTAGCTTCATGAGGAGTGGACTTTAGGTTAACTGGATGAAAAGTAGAAAAGAGTAGATTTTTGGGCACCTTTTAAAACTTTTTTCCCCTCTAGGATGAGTTTTTTATGAATACCAGAAGGCAGCAGCAAGTTCAATGTTACACTTCTGGGCAGGTACTTAGAGTATATGTACGCTCTCCAATTAAGTGTAGACTCTAATAGACAGTGGCTGGGGGTAAGGTTGACACAGCCTGTGAAAATTGAGGTGTAGAAGGCTACTTCCCTAGATTGATGTCCATTCACCCTGCTGGAGGCTGAGGGGGAAGAATGTCTGTTTGCAGAGTAGAGGGGCTGAGTTGTGTTTTCCTACCTCTGAGCAGTTTTGCAATTACTATTGCAGGCACATGAGAATCAAAAAAGATGGACTGATGAACGATAATAATCAAGGTGAGTCATTGCCAAGGGCAGTGGGAGTGAGGAAGTAGGAAGGCTGATTTGTGCAGATGCTGAGATACATTCTAAACGGAGCCCTCTGACAAAGCAGCTGATTCATTGGTCTATTTATCCATGCAACGCCTGTCCTTTGCGCACTTGCCTGGTAAGCACTGGGCTAGGTACCCGGCATGCCAGCAGAAAAACGAATGGCTTGGCTCTCCCTCTCTACTTTTTTTTTTTTTCCTTCTCATCTTCCACAGGTAGACTGATGTTCCTGTTGCTTTTCACGGATGTGTTGGAGCTCACAATTTGTTTTCCAGCTTCTCAGCAGTAATGACCTTCAAAGAGCAGAGGCTAAACCTCCTAATATGGTCATGTAAAGATTTCAATTCTGTGTTCCGGTAATGCCAGAGGTCCTGGTGTGAAAGGCAGCATCGTTTTCATTCTGCTTTTTAAATTGAGTCATAAAACAACAGTTAGGAAGTATTGTCAGCAATGTAGATATGAAAGTGTCATTTGAACTTAGTCACTAGAATAACCGTTGAAAAGCCCTAATTTTATGCTGAATGATTTTGCGGCCTAATTACTGAATCATAATGGCTGTTTTATTTTAATGTCAGTAATGGGAGGAAAAAGACCTTTTATTCTTAAGAACTAGCTGGGAATGAATAGTACAAAATGTTCCTGTTTAAGTTTCCCTTCTCCTTTTAAAACAGATGATAAAAGACATTCCAGGCTGCCATGTTTGAAGAGTTGGATGCATTTGTGAGGAATGACGTGTAAGAGGACTCATATCCATGCTATGGCACACAGAAGTTCACAGAATAAGGGAACGTTCAAGCGAGAAAGCAGAGTCGGTAGCCCAGCTTCTTAGCTTTGCGGATGAAGAATCCGCGTTCCAGCAACGAAGGGCAGCATTCCTTGCTAATATCGTGAAGTTAACCCCCAGGTAAGGACGAGTGTCGACCCATTTACAATGGTGATGGCTTGCTACTGCTGCCCAGCGTCAAGAGAGACGCTGTCACTGCGTGTCACTAGCCCAGGAAAAGATCCACATGTAAAGTTAGAGTGTCATTCCTACTAAATGTCTGCTCCTTAGGTGCCATTGCAGAAGGCAAAAATCATTAAGTTGAAGACCATCTGTACTGAATCTAGTGCTTCTTTTTTCTCAATCTCGTGGACTGTCGCTGTGTCTAGTTGGGTGCCAAAGGCACACTCATCCTTGCTCATGGAATACTCACTCTCTTTCTCTGCGGCGTGTTTTTCTGCAGTGTTTGACTGCTACAGTGTTAGCTCCCCCTTTGCAAGTGGGCATGCCCAGATGTGTGAGGGGGGATTTGCTGGAGCTCCTTGGAAAAGTTTTGTCTCTAAAATGAGGCAGGCCCTTGGAAATACATGTCACTTGTTAATATTTTGCTTGATTTCTTTCTTTTTTTTTTTTTGGTGGACATTGTTATGGGAAAGCACAAGGCTTTGGGATGTGGAAATTTTCTTATGATCATATTCAGAAACTGTTGCATTGGTGTGAAAATGGCTGATGGAAAAGAGGAAGTGAACTTCATCCTGTCAGACATCCCTGGTATGAGAAAACCTGGTGCAGACTGCAACTTTTTGCTGGGTTAGCAAGATTCTTCTTAGGCCAGTGGAAGGGTACCAGATGTATTCAAGAATAAATAAGAGGCGAGGTTGATTGGAGGGCAGTGAAGACGGGATAGAAGGGAATGAGGAGGGGAGGTGGTAGGAGGCCAAGTCAAGTGGGGTTTGTGGCATGGATTTTCATCTTTTACTTGGATGCAGCAGTCATTGGAGGGTTGAGAGCAGAAAGCGAGCTGTTTTCTAGTGTGTAACTGGATATTGCTGGCTGATCTGTTAAGGACAGACTCTGGGAGGTAAGTCTATGTCAAACTCTGATAGATTTTTCCCTCCTCCTCCTCCTCCTCCTCCTCCTCCTCCTCCTCCTCCTCCTCTTCCTCCTCCTCTTCCTCCTCCTCTTCTTCTTCTTCTTCTTCTTCTTCTTCTTCTTCTTCTTCTTCTTCTTCTTCTTCTCCAACAAAGATATGCCAGACATGGTGCTAGACTCTGAGCATAAACTGTAAAAAAGATTCCAGAGGTTTAGCTCTTAAAGTACTTGTAAGTAATACAGGTATAAAGGTCCAGATGAATAACTAAGAAATTGCATAGTTCAGCCAGATTATAATGACTGAAAGTTACTGAATTTGTCAACCAGAAAATATCAATTATTGTAAACCTCTTTAAACGTGTCATGTATGTTTTGAGATGGATAAGAGATGTTGCATAAAGATATTTTTTTACTTAAGATGTTATTATATATATGTTCTTCAGTTTTTATGGCCCTATAACATTTCTGGGAGGTATTTATTCTTTTACCCACCTTGCTGTCAGCTTTCCTTTGCTGTGACAAAATACTGGAGACAAACAAAGGATCAAAGGTTTATTTTTGCTCATAGTTTCAGAAGTTTAAGTCTGTTGTCACTTGGTTTTGTTATTTCCATGGTGGTGAAGGCAAAATGGAGCAGAGGTGCTTCCCCTTGGTGTCTGGGAAGCAGAGAGAGAGGAAACACACACACACACACACACACACACACACACACACACACAGAGAGAGAGAGAGGGGGGGGGAGAGAGAGAGAGAGAGACAGAGAGAGAGAGACAGAGAGAGAGAGACAGAGAGAGACAGAGAGACAGAGACAGAGACAGAGAGAAAGGCAGAGTTGTTCAGACACAGGATATACCCCACCCAGAGGCACATCCCCGGTGATCTACTACCTCGACTAGGCCTCTACTCCTATTTAGTGCCATCAGCTGTGCACCCAGCTTTCAGCCATGATCCTTGGGGGGCACTTAAAATACACCCTATAGTGCCATCTATTTGTTCATGTATGCAGCCAACCAAAGTTATCACACATTTTGTGCCTTCTAGGCCCTGAGTTAGACATTAGGTATACTATAGGGCTCTAAACCTAGAGGACACGAAGAACAAATAGAGCATAGCAAGAGATAAACACTTTTATTTTAAGTTACAAATGTGGTAGATGTGATAAAAACGAAAAATTTCCAGTGTAGGAGTTGTTTTTTTTTTTAATGTAAAAATTGAAAACTTAAGGGCTTACAATGAGAAAGCTAGGTACTGTCTCCACTGGTTACCATGGGTCAAAAATCAGAAACAATCTGGTAGATCAGCTGTGGCTCAGGGGCTCCCTGAGGTCACTCTCTGAGGTCAGGTTGTGGCAGTGGTGGACTCACGTCTAGTAGCTATGCTGGGAAGACAGAAGTTGGGGGCTGGAGCAACTGGTGCTTGTTAGAAATTTTTCGATAGGAACAGTGACAAGGCATTGAAAGGGTAAAGGGGACTAAAAATGCTACAGTGGCCATTTTTTATCAGACACAGTTTCTGCCGCAGCTGGATCTAATATCTTCCTTGATGAGAGTATGTGTAGGGACAACTTTGGTCTCCTCAGGGAGGAGGGCTTGGGCAGAGTTACCAGATGGACAAGGCCCATTAGGTCGGCAGAATTTATTATTCCTAGTTTCTGGGTGGAGAAATTGAGGCACAAAGAATTGGTAATGGCAACTAAAGTTTTGAATTTTTGTAATGGAAATCCTGGTCATGGTTTCTTATTTCCCAACCCTCTGCTCAGTTCTTAATAAAGCCCAAAGATTCTTACCCAGAATGCCAAGTAGGCGCAACGGAATCTCCAGGAGTGGACCTGAGAGCTTTTACTTCTCAAAAGTAAAAATGCATTAAAGTAGGAGAAAATGCTGGATTAGAACCCATTACTGTAATTAATTATAAACCCTTTCATTGTTCTGTTGTTGTTTCTAAAATTCAGTGATTTATTAACTAGGAAAGCTTAATACAGAACTTAGGCATTTCTAGGAAGTATACTTGAATTTAAGAGGAAAAGGAAAACCCTTCCTTCATGTAGTTAATGCCTTAAGAAGTTGCTAGGTGCACTGGAAGAATTGAGCCAGTGACCTTCTATTTTCCTTCTTATCTGTTTTCCATAGCTTCTGAAGATTATTGAAATATTGATTTTGAGATCTTCAGGTCAGTAACTGCTTATTGAAATCCCCCTATGTGCCAGGAGTCATGCTGGGAGGACAGAATGCATACACCACAGTATTTTCTCTCAACCAGTTTACATGGAATAATAAATATGAGATGCTGTGATATATAGATACACATGCCTTGCTATGTTGGTATTGGAATTGACGGGGGGTAAAGGGTCCATTCTGCTGGGGTGGATGCTGGGCAGAACATGTAGGACTTCCCAGCAACAGCAAATGGGAAGCAGGCAGGGTTAAAAAACCCCACAATTGTCTGAAGCTTCATGCAATCCAGTATTAACTGGATTGGTAAAGATCATGAAAAAAATTCATTTCCTTTCCTAGAATGTAGATTCCATTTGTCCACATGAGTCAGATTTCCCTAATGTCTCGATGTGTCTTCATAAATCAGATATAGAACTAATCTATGTTTTTCATTTTTCTTAAAAAGTTAAAATACACAGTGAGTAGGACTGATTATATTTCATGCCCCCTTTCTATGGTTTGCAGAGCTGAAATACCCACGTTTTATCAACATTAACCTTTCATGTTAATGTTTTGGATGTGTGGAGTACTAAATCTTCGAGCACTAATTGCCTTGATTATACCAGAGAAGATTCGATTGTACTTTCAAACGTGTTTCTCTTTGCAGCCTTAGACTGGAATATTGGCTTATTTTGCTTTCACAGTAACTTCTCAATTTCTAACAAATTTGATTTGTAGCCGGGGGGTGGGGGGTGGGGTGGGGTGGGGAGAAGAATCCAGTATCTTCAGACAGAAATTCCAGAGGCTCTACAGCTCTCTCTGCTGGGATGCTTTTTCAGATAAGTCTCAGAGGATTGTCATATCTCAGGTTCTTAAACGTACCTGAGTCATCACCACCTGTCATGGTAAGGTTGATGCTTTAAAGAAAAAAGCCAGTCACAACTCAAGTACCTGACAATAGAGAGATGCCTATACAAGATACAGTGGAGCCATCCTACTGAACACGTCGCTCTGGTGAAATGAATGAGGTAGCTCTGGATGCTTTATCAGAGAGAGACAATGTCTTGGATGTGTTGTTGAGTCCAACACTGAGCTGCCCAATGATAAATGACATCTGTGTCCAAAGGTCACTCTCATAAAGCAGTGCCGTGTATTTTCCTAGGTATGCATATGTACGAGCACACACACAAGGACAAGATCTGGAGGGAGAGGTGCCACAGAGTGGCAGTGTCATCTCTGCAAAGACAGGCCCTCAGGTCACGACCCAGTAGGACATGGGCTTCACTTACATCACTGTGAGGTTTTGTGGCATGTGTTTTTGCTGTCGTTTTTAAGATCACACGCAGGTGTTACTCACCTGCCTTTAAAACTGAAGGGAAAACAGGCATGTATGAGTATTCCAGGCTCTGAAGAGGGGTGGAGCGCCATGGGGAGAGGGGATGAAGTTGAAACAGGCTTTCTCAAAAGCTTTTCTTCAAGTACTTGTCCTGATTTCATGGTCTCAGCTTCAGTATTGGCCTTTTAACAGGTAGGTACCCACTTGGATTCAACTATTGATTTTTAAGAAAATCCTTTTGTTTGTTTCTGATTGACTCATTTATACCTGGAGAGCATTATATTAAGTGAAGTAAGTCAGGCACACAAAGACAAGCACTGCGTGATGTCAGATCCCGGAGCAGCTGACAGCAGAGGAGTGGATACCAGAGACTGGGGAGAACGGGGAGATTGGAGGGGCAGGGCTCAGGCAACAGGTACAATGTTATTGCTAGATTGGAGACATTAATTCTTTTTTCTCCTGTTCTTTTGTTTCCAATCTCAAAAGCTCTGAGTGAAACTTTCCTGAAACTTTAGTTGAGAGAATCCCTCCTCCTGTGCCCCAGCTACTCATAAGAATTCTTCCTGTGCAGTTAATTACCTCCCAGGGGTTAAGGTGGAGCCTCAAACATCAGGGGCATCATTTACATTTTCATCCCTATGAACCCACAGAAGAATGTTTTTGGTTTCTGGCATATTCTGGGGTTTAATTCTCTCAGGCTTTCTCCTCCTGAAGTTGTTCTTTGTATGGGAAGTGGGCATGTGTGAATCAGTGGGAATTTTGCCTGAGAGCAAGCAGCAAAAAGGGAGGCAGGCATTGCCTGCAGTTGCCTGAAAAGCGCGGAGCCTCTTCTGAGGTAGTGGGGGCCTCACTGGCCTTCCTATTAGTAGGACTGTAGCCAGTCAGTGAGGAGTGAAGGAGGGGATGTTCCCGTATTAGTACACTGGAGGGTTCATGCATGGTCTGGGTGCTATGTGGGACAAGAAAATTATACTCCTTTCCTGTATCCATATTCTGTTTTTTTTTTTTTTAACAAAATCATTTCCCTATTGAGCTTGTCAGAATGGTAAGAAATGTGGTATTTTGATGGTTTTTGTTTCTCCCTAGGGTACACTTTCTACAGAAAAATTTGTTGCATGCTTATTAATTTAAAGAAGGTATTTTAGAACTTACTTTTGTTGTCTTTATTTCTTGCTAATAATACAAAAAATGTGTATTTCTTGTTACTGATGGAGATGAAGGCTTTTCTGTGTGTATGTCTTTGAAGAAATAAATGAACACTTAGCTCAAGGAGGTGAGTTCAGAGAACCATGATGGTGCCAGGGGTTGCCGAATGTGAGAACTCAAAGAGTTCTGTCCTCTTGGCTCAAGAAGCATTTCCTCCTCTTCCCCATATTCTTGTCTCATTGCCTTAAACTTTCACTTTAGGAGTCTCCGGTGTGTTAGTGACTTTCTTATTGCTGGGACACAATACTTGACACTCACGACTTAAGGGAGGAAAGATTTTGTTGTGGTTTGGATCGGGAGTGTTCCTCCAAAGCCTCATGTTTCTATGGATACTGTGCACTATTGGTGAGTGGGGTCTGGCCTGAAGGGGCAGATGCTTAGGGCTTGATCTGGATGGGGTGTGTGCTGGATCCACTTTTCCTCTCAGTCTTGGCTTCTCTGTTCTTCTGTGCTATAAGGCTCTTTGTCTCTGGAGCTCTGCCTCTGGCCCCTGTGGTGTAATTCTACCATTTTGAAATTGTGAGCTAAAACAAATCTTTCCTCCCCTAATTTGTGCATGTCGGGTGCAGAGAGAAAGTAATTAAGATAGATTTACTTCAGCTCACAGTTTCAGCAAGTCTTAATAAATTCATGAATGGGTGGCAATGGTGGAAGGGCATGGTGGAGGGCCTACCCAGAGAGAAGCTGTTGCTGGCACAGCAAGACAGGAAGCAGGGAGAAAAAAGAAGGTATATTCCTCCAGGGTATGCCTCCGTGGGCTCTCATTTCCCAGGTCATGCCCCATAGATCCACCCCTTAGTCCTAGGCCCCCACCTCTTAATATCACAGGAAATCCATGATTGAAACACCTTCCAAACACAAGAGGCTTTTGGGGGACAGACATTCCAAATCCAAGCCGTAACATTCTGCTCCTGGTCCCTAAAGGACTCACGTCTACTTTCTTAGGCAAAACGTATTTAATTCAGTTCTAAGAGCTGCCAAAGTCTTAATAGTTCTAGTACTGCTAGAAAAGTTCAAGTCCAACCAAAGTCTCCTCTGAGACTCAAGGCAAACACCTAGCTGTAAGCGCCTCTGAAAAAATCAAAGAAAAGTTAGATACTTCTCATATACAATTGAACAGTGTAAGTATTTCTGTTTCAACAAGGAGAAATAGGAAGATAAAAAGCAATTATACTGGCAAAGACTGAAAACCATCAGGGCAAATGGTAAATCTTGCAGCTGTACCTGGTACCCAGGGCAAGCTGTGGCCAGATGTGAGCTCCATAGGCCCTGCCTTTCTGGCATGGGCGTAAGGTGGTCCCACCCTGATGATGTTACGTAATGAAAAGGGCATTGATTTTGGGGTGTACTTGCTCACTGCCTGCAGCCTCCACGTTTCTGGTGTCTCCCAATTTCTAGAGTCTCCACGGCACCTTTGGCTTCACCTTCACAGCTTCGTACACTTCATTCTCGGGGCACACTGCTGGGCTTCCGAGGTCTTCATCTGAATTCAGGGTGGAAGCTTCCATTACCCCACAACTCTGGCAGTGTGCCAGCCTGTAATACTAGCACTACTTTGGGGGACACCAAGGTCTGTCAAAAGCTCACCAGTAGTCTGACTTCTTTGGATCATGACCATAAAGGCCTCAGAGTTCTCAATGGCTGAACTCTGGAAACACTTCCCTCTGCAGCCCTACATATGATGTCCTCAGGTACTATTCTCAGCACCAAGTCTTTTCCTTTGTGCCTTTGAACTTGTAAAAGGTGGGGTCTTGCTGATTTCTGAGACTCCTTCAAGGCATTGTTACTATAGTCCCGAAACAAGGTATGTGGCTTCCTTATAATGCTAATCTCGTTAGCAATCCTGTACTCTTTTGCTCCAAGTTTGCAGCCTCTTTAATTCTGGAAAAACTGCAATTTTTTGCATGTTTTTTCCTCTGCTGTTCTTTGATTCACAGCATAGATCTGGCTAATGCTACAAGCACTGCCCATTTGACAGCTTGAAGTTTCCTTCACCAGATTAATGAGTCCACGGCCCTTAATCTCAGTTTCAGGCAAAGTCTCAGGACAGAGGCAAAATGCCAATACACTTTGTGCCAGAATGTAGCATGGTTTCTATACCAATTGCCAATGAAATCCTTCTTACCATCTGAAGCCTCTTGAGCCCAGCTTTTCTGACCTTCACTTGTTTCAGCATTCTTGTCTCCCGAGCTCCTATCAGAATCTCTCATCAAAGCTAGGCTTACAACATTGGAAGTCTTCTCTAGCACCACCTCCAAGCCATTCTATACTCCTTCCATGAACCAGGTCCAAAGGCTTCTACATCACATGGTCAGACAAAGTCACAGCAACAATTCCACTTCTCTGATCCCAATTTCTTAGTTACTTTTTCATCTTAGTTACTTTTTCACTGCTGGGACACAATGCCTGACACCTACAACTTAAGGGAGGGAAGATTTATTTTAGCTCACAGTTTCAGAAAATCTTAGCCCATTAATTCAGAGAGCCCCTCTGGAGAAAAGCTGTTCCTGACACGGTCAGACAGGAAGCAGAGACGGAGAAAAGGGTAGAGCTAGCAAGGGAAGCATATCCTTCCGGGTCATACTCCTTTGATATGACCCTTCCCGGAAGTGCCCCGGTGATCTGCCTCTTCATTTTAAACTTCCAGCAGCACCGCCTTATAACAGGTTAACTTCCATGATGGAATCACCTTCCAAACACATGAGGCTTTAGATTTTTCTAAATCTGAAGTATAACATCCTGGTTGGAAGAAAAGGGATAACTTCAGCAAAATGTGCAATTTGCTAAAAAGGAGATCTGTCAAGTCAGGAGCCCCCAAATAGATTTTGTGGAATGTTAGCCACCCAAAAAGTTCTTGGAAACAATGATCAGTAAGCATAGTATTAAGTGTCCTATATCAGATATTACCACTGTCTGTTGGCACAATAAGTTCTTCTTTTTCCATGGATACTCCAGACCATAATTGCTGTGTTTTTTTTAAAGCCTGAAATGTTGATGAAACCATACTCCTTACCCTGTCGAATTTAGTACAAGCTGAGATCCACTGTCTCAGCAAGTCTTTGGGACTAAAGAATCAGGTTTGTCCCACCCACACACCGTAGGCTCCATGTAGCCTGGGATGGCTTTGAATGTGGCCCGACATAAATTTATAAACTTTCTAAAAACATCATGAGATATTTTGTGATTTTTTTTGTAACTCAATTGTGTGGTTTTCAGGTGTGAATTTTGCAGACAACAATAAAATGGAATAGAATAATCAAAGGATGTTATGTTCACACATACTTGATTATTACCTGTAACTCACATTATATTTGCAACTTGCTCAGCCAAACTAAACAAAAACTGTTAAAATTAACTAGTAAAATAAAGAAACTCTTGTTTCCCTCTGTGGTCCTGGGGCCGACTGGGGGTGCAGTTCATGCCTGCCCAGCGTCTATGGCATGAGTGCTCGGTAGCAGCCCATGGGCTACACGCAACCCTGGAGAACTGGTAACACAGCCCCAGAAGATTGGGGACTTTTTTTTTTAAAGAGAACATTTTATTTGTAAAATTACAGAAGGAGGGTAAAACTTCTGCTATTCAGAAAGGGGACCCAAAACAGTGGGATGCCCTAAGATTGTGGACTTTTAGCAACGTTCTTATATGATATTTTTAGTTATATCACTTGTGACTCAATTGCATGGTTCTCCAGCATGACCAAATAGGTGACAACAGAACACTGTGTAGGGAAGGGCACAGGGCAGAGCTAATGCTACCTTTGCACCCAACACACACAGCTAGTCAAACAGAAACCACACATATCAAGTTACATGTGGTTGTGTGGCTTGAGGAGTGAAAAGTAGTGATTAACGATAATACTATTTCATCCTACTGGTGTGTGTGTGCCCATGAAGATATATGCTTTCTTATTTATTAAACTTGGGCTGTGTTATTTTATAAAACAATACATTGAATAATTTTTTAGCATCAATAATATAGAAGTACAAAATATATCCATGTTTTTGGTGACTGTCATATGCCATAAGGACTGGCTTAATATTGCTTTACTGGATTTTTATAGGCCCTGACTTCCCAAAGAAGAATAACCCTTGCTTCACAATCACACTGTACTCACGTCATTGCTTTTTGTCAGTATGTACATTTGTGAACAATATTTGCAAGGATAAAGCATATAAGAAATAATTTAATTTTAAATTCTGCTATGGTCTAGATCTTGAATGTCCCTCAAGTATTTGGGTATTGTAGATTATGAAGGTGTGGTGGGCTATAGGTATGTGGTAAATTACTGGGTTTATGACCTGGAAGGGGTGGATCACTGAGGCTTGATCCAGAAGGTGTAGCTCACTGGGAATGATCTTGAAGGATACATGCTAGTTTTGCCTTCCTCCTTCACTTGACTTTCTTTCCACCATGCCTGAAACCCTTTCCTCGGCTTTGGCACCACCATGTGCTTCTGCTACCATTGCCAGCTGCTCATATGTGGACTGCGACCTTCTGAAAGCGTGAGCTAGAATAAATCTTTCCTCCCTTACTTTGTGGATGTTGGGTATTCTGTCACAGCAACAAGAAAGTAACTAAGACAATTTCTGACTGGCATTTTGAGAATTCAGTAAAAGTTGAAATCTCTTCTATCAAGGCAGACATGGATGCATTAATTTCACAAAACATGGTCAAATATCCTGTTAGTTTTATGTTTATGTTGCTAAATTTTCATATTGTAATGAAAAATATAATTATTACATATATATAATATTTTGTATGTGGTCCAAGACAATTATTCACTCAGTGTAGCCCAGGCAGACCAAAAGGATTTTGGAAGATGGTGTTTCCAACCATAATGCCTCGAGCTCTCTGCTGCTCTCTCCAATCTGAAGTAGTTTAGAACCAAGCACGACCCAGAAAGCGTCTCAGAGCAGATTGGCTGACCCAGGAGGCAGTAGAATGAGCTGTGGACCATCAGGCTTAAGTCTGTTAGAGCTGGGTGGGAGGTCCTGGAGCAACAGGAAGCACAGCAAGCTCAAGAAGAGGATGTGAACACGGGACAGTACGGTAGGCACGCCGTAGAATGCATGGCATGGAACAGACAGGAATAGGGGGTGTGTGTATGGTGACTGTGCGAGGCAGTCCGGCTCCAAAGTCCCTGTGGGCTCTGTTGAGTAAGAGCTCTGCACTGACTCAGGGGACGGTGCTGCAGTAGGTATCAGTACCTACCCTGAAGACCCAGCTTTATCAAGGAGGACTGTCACCATGGGATGTCCAACAGCAGGTTTTCCTGGTAGGTCTCAGTTCACCAACAACGCAGATGTATTTCCTCTCTTACTGACTTTTCTTGGATTTGTTTTTCTAGCTCTACATCTTCTGGTGCTTTTGAATATACCTTGGCTTTACTACTCACCCTTCAGGCATTTACATGATCTTTTTATCATCCCGATCCACTGAGTGGGGCTCTTTAACCTTCTGCCAACCACGCTCAGCGAATGAGGCCAAATGCAGTGGCTTTCAAGCTGTGTTGACTCCTAGTTTTGGAGGCTTGTCTGAGCACAATGTATTAAGTGTTTTCTTTGTCACTGAGCCATGAAGGCAGCTCATCCCTGGCTTCAGCGGAAGTGAGCATCTGCAGGTTGATGACTAGCTTCTGGGCTTTGCCCTCAACATAAGGTAAGAACCGAGGCATGCTTAAAGATGAAGAGAAGAGGACTTCAACTATTTTTCATATCACATTGAAGGCACATGGTCTGCATTCTGCATAAATGTATCTCCTAGAAGACCAACCGATGCATAATTCAAATTTGGAAGCAGCACTGTGGGAAAGCCATGGAATGCATGCATTAGGAGCAGGTTGGAGCATCATCACCTGCATCCTCTTTGGGCTGGGTTTTATTTGGCATCTTGCTTTTTTCTAGTTTGCTCTCTACCTCTATAGCCTCTGCATACAGTTGCAAGTAAGGCTTGCAAGTTGCACAGGCTATGCATTGCAAAATGGTGCTGGCTCTACGGGAGCTTCGTTACACAGGTGGTCTCCAAGTTAGGAAGGTTTGACTCACAGTTTTTCCATTTTATGTATTTAGTAGAAACTATGAATTTTTATATTTCTCCCAGCTAGCAATATACAGTTTGATATTTTGTGTGTATGTGTGTGTGTGTGTGTGTGTGTGTGTGTGTGTGTGCATACTGAAGATTTAACTCAAGGCCTTCATACTAGGCTTCATCCCCAAGTGCTTTTAATTTTTATTTTGAGACAGAGTCTTGCTAAATTGTTCAACTGACTTTAATTTGCAATCCTCCTGCCCCAGCCTCCCAGAGTTCTGGGGCTATGGGTGTGCACCTCTATGTCCAGCTATTATAATTTTTAATGATACTAGGTAGCAACAACAAGCCTTATCTCCCACGCTGTCACTCTGTCACACAGTAAATGATTGAAACTGTACTGGACCACTGAGCATGATATTTCGGTAGGTAGGTGTGCTACAAGCATTTTCAGTTTAGGATATTTTCAACTTATAATAACTTATAGGGACATAACCCTATTGTAATTCAAAGAGCATTTCTACTGCATATGTATGGCTTTGTGTCCTATTTTAAAAATTCTGGGCAGATGCTTGTAGATGTCCTGTTTTAACAAATGGGAAATTTCTTGACCAAGGATGGTGATGTGCCTTAAGGCAGAGATATATTTTCCTCATTTGCACAAAGAATTAGCTTTAAGAAGCTTAAAAGATGAGGATTTTTTCTTGCCTCAATACACAACAGTGGGCAAGTATCTGTCTGGCCCCAATCAGATATTATATAGGACATGGAAGCTCCTGGAAGATGAGATAGGAATGGGGTTCTTTATGGGAGGTGAGGAGGCATCAATAGTTTTAGTACCTTGCTGAGATTTTGAAGATCACATAAGCTTTCCTGTGACCTGAGAGGAGCAGAGAAAGAGTGGTGATCTCCACGAGAATGGAGACACGGGCCCTGGATGGACACAGCACCTTTATGGAACGATGGCCCCACTGTGCCAGAAAAGAATTAACCTACTGGAAGATTTAGCAAAAATACCTCCGTGACTCATGTGAGCTGTGGTCAAGAACTTTCTGCTTCCTAAACAGGCCATGCCAACTCGGGCACTGAGCATCTTAGCATGAACCAAAAGGGATGCCAGGACATCCTCATATTTTCTGGTGCATGCAAGCTCTTTGTCCTTCCCTAAGACTTCTGTAGGAACATCTGTGACTAATTGTCTCATCAAGTTGTCTAACATAAACATAAAACAATGTGTCTTGTATCCAAGTCCAGCTGAGCAACCCTATATGTTCTACACCTGAGAATAGATGATGCTTTTAGCTCAAACTCACAATATTCCCAAAACAGATTTCTTGTGCCTGTCACTGGAAGCAGGTGATTTGGATAAAATTTGTCTTCTGTAAGTTTTCATTTTCTTTAGAAAATCTTCTCTCCTGTTGATCCTCATCCACATTTTTATTCCAGGAACCCCTGGTCCATGTTGGCTCCCCAGGTCCCTCTTTTTACATGAGGCACCCCATGCTCTCATTCCAGTGTCACTTGTGAGCTTATCTGAGCATACATGTTCTGTGACACGTCTCTTCCTACCCTCTGTTGATAAATACAGGTGATACATTTATGACTTATTTTGAATTAAGAGGTTATCCTACTGCCAAAGACAAAAAACAAGTCTGAGACCAAATTAGCAAAGACGATGCATTTATAATCTTGATTGAATGAACTGACGAGTGATCTTCCTTTAGTCAGGTGGTAAGATTCAGAACTGAGGCTTAGCACTGGTTGGGTCTGAAAGTCATGGTCCCCAGCTGTACCATTTTCTCATTACCTACTTGGGTAGAAAGTTCCATTAGCATTTATAGATCAAATCTCTTGTTTGAGCTGAACTCAGCAGCCCACAGGTACTTCTACCTTTGTATGTAGAAATCGTATATTCTGAACTTTAATATTCTTAAATTTCGGCTGTGGCTGTATTAGAGATCATGGCCAAGAGTCTTTAGAAGAAGGAGGAGGTAGCTGGAAAGCCATAGGTCTGAAAGCGACATGATACCTGGCACAACTCAATTGTTAAGTGCATTTGTTGTTGCTGGGCTCCAGCACTAACATCTTCAGTCAGAAAGAAAAGAAAAATGTTTTTAAAAATTTAAACAAACAACAAAAAAAGCAGTATAGATGAATAGTTATGCTCCAGATTCTTTTTCCTTGAATGTGTAAGTGAGCACTTTTCTTCTTGAAATTTCTGCTGAGTCACATGGCTCCCCATAGTCCTCCTAAGGACTTATTACCACAGCAATTTGATAATACAGTGGGACGATAGGTTCATTAAAACAGACTCATAGGATTGGGAAAAAGTGGTAGCAATCATTCAGAAAAAAAGAGTAATGTTCTCCTGAGTATGTATCTGATAGAACTTTAGTATACTTTGTGGCATGTAGTAAAAATCTCTTTTTCTGTCTTTCTTTTGGCCTTAGGGACCGGTGCCCTGAGATTTGAAGCTTCAAAGCCTTGCTTGAGGGTGCCCTTCCCACTCCTTTACTGGCATATTTGGCAGGAGATCAGGAACAGACAGTGGAGGGTGTTTTCCAGATGTCCTGGCTTCTTCAGCATGAGGATGTTTCTGTCTGTAAATGGGATATATCATTCATACGTGACACTGCCAGAGGAAAGTGGTTTTAGTTACACTCAGTAAGAGACATCTCAGGGAAACTGGAATCGGTGTTCCGCCAGCAGAGGGGTTAGTTATGGAGTAACTGGAAGTTCTACCACCCAAACCCAGATGCCTAATGAATGCGAATGGGCGACGAGAGACTAATAAACAGATGTGTCTGTTGTTTGTGGATTTTATTGTGGAGGAGAAGAAAGGTTATCATATAAATCAGAATAGAAAGGTCATACAAGTTGTACATTACTTTTTAGTTACCACCAATCAATTAATATTTTTCCCCCAATATGTATTTCTCAATATTATTGCGACATCTGCACTTCCTTACCTTAGACCTCCTAAGTCATACTTACAAGGGGTAAATGGCATTCCTTCTTGAAGCAAGATGCCTGCAGTCTCTTTATCATGAACCACAACCCTAATGATACCAGAAGGGCCTGGAGCTGGCAACCCTAGTGTTTATTTTAATCTGTCACCTGTTGATGTAGAAACAGGGACTCATACATACACAATCTGAAGGTTCTTAACCAAGAAAACTGGGCTCTGCTCACACTTTCAAAGTGCTCAGATCCAGGTTAGGGGAGTAGCTCAGTGGCCAGAATGTGCCTAGCTTGTGCAAGGCCGTTGGTTTGATTCCCCAGCACCACATAAAAACTGGGTATGATGGTGCATACCTGAAATCCCAACACTTAGGAAGGATTGCCTTGAGTTTGAGGCCAGCCTGTTCTACATAGCAAATTTAGGATCAGCCTAGACCACCAAGGGAGACCCTGTCTCAAAACAAACAAATATAAATAAGCAAACCAACCAACCAAAGCAAAGTGTTAAAATCCATTTTGTATTAACCGGAGTCTCTCTGACCCTTGAAATTCAAATGAAGTTGCCTTTGATCCCATCGCAGTTAGTTGGTTACAGAGAGTTCCCAGTCACTCTCAATCTTTCCCGAGATTCTGGGCAGGTTGGATTACAAGGCTTCTTAAAAAATATTTAATTAAACACTTCTAACTTTAAAAATTTTGTTATTTACTATTGACACACAATAATTTACACACATGTTTATGGAGTAGAAAATAATCTTCACAGACATTTCTCAAAAGAAGGTATTCGAATGGCCAAGAGTGTGAAGAACAATTCAACATCACTAAGCACCAGGGAAATGTAAATCAATGGGACAGTGTGATATCACCTTACCCCAGTTAGAGTGGGATGACTTAGGCGTTGTGTTGGCTACTGTTGGCTTCAAGCCTGTGCTTTCCTGAAATAACTCAGCTTACGGGTATGTTGCTGTCCCATATGTTCAGTGATATTCTAAAATGTGTCAGGCCACAGAATTCAGCCCTTCTCTTGTTTCATAACCCGAGACAGGGAACCTTTTCCTTGTACACCCACCCCCAGGCTCTCTTGTGGTGATTGTCTTAATCTATTCAGCCCGCTGTGAAAAAATACCACAGACTAGGGCTTCAACAATAGAAAGTCATTGCAACAGTTCTGGAGGCTGGAAGTCCATGATCAAGGTGTTAGCAGGGCTGATTTCTCCTGAAAGGTTTGGCTTTTTGATGGCTGTCTTTTCCATGTGTCCTCACATAGTACTTTTTCTCTGTGTTTGTATTATAACTTTCTTTTATTATAAGGACAATATTGGATCAGGGCCCATTTCAAAGATGTCAGTTAACCTTATTTATCTTTTATTTAAATAAAGGATATCTGCAAATACAGCACATTCTTAGGTATCATAGGTTATGACTTTAACATTTTATCCTGGAGAAGTGTCATAGTTCAGCCTTCAACATTGACTTTAGTGTAGATTTAGGGAGGCAAAGGATGAAGTGTAATAGCCTAAAATTGATCAGTATTCCTCATTACTCTTTCATTGGTTTTACCAGCTCGAGCTCGAGCCTCTCATCACACAGCCTGGCACTTTGCTTGTTCCTTGTCACCTCAAAGGAACAGCAATAAGCAGCCCGAGCACTCTGCTTGGCTCTGAGTCTCTTTGCACACCCAGGGTTCTCAAAGATGTTCTGCAGCTCGGTGGACTGTAACAATGGCAGCAGCCCTTGCCTCCATCGGTGTCTGCTGAGTGGGGAAAGGAGCAGTGAAGAGACTTTGCTCTTCACTGACAGGGTTTGCAACACTTTTCCTAGTCTTTTCTGCAGAGGGCAGAGACTTTGGAGTCAATTCTGGTTTGGCTGGTTGCCTCTTTTGAGTCTCAACTCTTTACTGCGTCTTAAGTCTTACACAGACTTATACTTTGAAGTGTGTCTGTTAACAGCAGTTTCCTAGGTACTGCTTCTGAACAAACAGCACTATCTAGAAACTTGCTAAAATTGCAAATTCTTGGTTTTATCTGTGAAATAAACTCTGGGAATGGGGCCCAGTGGTCTGTGGTTTAATATACTTCTCTTTCCCAGGGGACTTAGATGTGCACTCAGATTTGAGAAACACTGGATATACTGAGCTGACAGATGAACTTAAAAGACAGCAGTCACAAAACACTGGCCCCAAATCCAGCAAATCAGCAAATAAACACAATGAACTGGGTTTAGATCAAAATATCCTCATGTGCTCAGAGTGGAGCTTTTGGAAGATGATTGGATCATGAGGGCACTGTACATGTTGTAGCTGAATAGGCTATTAGAAGTTGCAGGCTGGTTAGAAGAGGTGGATGCCTGAGGCAAGAAGGATGCATTCTGCTTCTTTCTCCTCTGCTTCCTGGCTGACGTTGACTGGCCAGCTTTTCTCTGCTATGCCCTTCCATCATGCTGTTTCTGCCTTGCCTTCATCAACCATGGACTGAACCCTTTGAACCCATGAGCCAAAATAAACCTCTACTTGTTTAAATTGTGAGTTTTGGATGTGTTGTCCACATGATGGTAAAGTGACTGATACACAGTGTTTGCAAAACACTATTTTTTTTTCTACAGGGATGATGACTATAGATGCTGAGCAAATGAAGTTGCAGCAAACGAAGCCATGGAGGAGAAGTGGAAATTAACTTTTATTGAGAACTTATTGTGCACTAGGAATTGCTCTAAGTTTTTACATAGTAGTTCAGTCATTCCTCATAAGAGTTCTGTGATGTACACATTATTATTTTTTCTATCATACAAGCAGAGAAACCAAAGCATAGAAGAATTAAGTAGCTTGCTCCAGGTTCCATAGCTAGGAAGGGAAGGACAGAACCTCAGTGTCCCCATTTTTACTGTTTTGCTATATTGTTTTCTTTTCACTAGACTTTTTTGAAAAAAGCTTTTATGTCAGGTTTATTTCTTCCTGTGGGTAGTAGAAGAAAATTATTCAAAGGATTATTAATTATTCTTTCTGAAAGGAAAGGAAGCCAAGAAGACAAAGAGTCATGTCAATGGTTTTCTTCCCTATTTGTAAATAGGAAGTGCTAGGGGGCAGTAATAACCTTGGAAATAAGATCGTTGTGGGCTACACATGAGTTGAACATACATTTGTTTAATGAGATTATTTGCCTGCGAATTTAATTGAGAATGCTGACTGAGTCTGATTATGGGATGACACTGTCCTCATCTGTAAAGTGGTTGTAATAATATACATCTCACAATAGTCATGAGATTTAAGAGAACTTTTCCTGCTTTTGCCTTTTCCTTTCTTCATCACAGAGTAATTTCTGTAAAAGCAGAATCTAGGAATGAGTCATGATTTTGTGGAAGATCCCTAGTGTATTAGTTTGTGTTTTTTCAAAAGACAAAATTTACAGATTTTTATCACAAAATGATCTATTAGGAAGGCTTGCGAATTCAAGGACAGAGATGGTCCAAGATGGCTGCTCAGCTGTGAAGTAGATCTCCTATCTGGGGTTGCAGAACAGCCGGTGAGGTGAGAGTCTGTTGTAGATCTTGGGTGAAGATCGAAGCCTGAAGATTGGCGACTGAAGAGCAGCAACAGGCAGACAGGCACAAGTTGAGACTGGAGTGAATCTGTGTTGATGATCTGCAGTGTGTAGCAAGTCAGTGTCCATAGACAATTGCAAAGGCGAGAGCTTTCCCAGAGGAAGAAGCTGTAACAATCTTCCCTCTTCCTCCCTTTTATATCATTGGAATTCCAGTTGGCCCTCCCACATCTGGGTGGGTGCTCTTCCCTCACTGGCCAACCCACAAATGACTCATACCCTAGTCCAGACCAGTTCTTGATCCCTAATCTAGGGTGGTTGACAAATCCTAATCCCAAAGAGGGTGTGGTTCCTAATTCCACCAAGTTGACATAATTCCATCAACGGAAGATGTGGCCACTACACACCATTAATCCTAACTTACATGCCTTTAATCCTAATTTAACTGTAATCCACCCCACCAGACTAGGCCCCAATCTACCAACAGCACATGGTTCCATCGACAATCCATACCATTAAAATACATGAGACTTTTGGGGGACACTCCTGATCCAAATCACAATAGTCATATAATTTTAGACCTGATAAGGAAAAGATGGATCATCCAGTTAAAAGATTGACAAATGTTTTCTTAAAGGGACAGATAGTAAACATTTCATGCTCTCTGGGCCAAGCAGTTATTACTGTGGCCATTTCAGTTGTCCCACTGCATCTAGAATGCATCTATAGAAAAGTATGCAAACAAATGAGCATGATTACGTTCTAATAAAACTTTGTTTAAAATAGGTGTAACAGTAGTTTAACAATCCCTGATCAAGCCGAATTATTCTCATTTAATTAGTGAGGACACCTAGGGCATAGAGGTTGAGTGACTTCTCAATAATAGACCATTTAGTTTCTGGTCACGCTGAGGCAAAGTTCGTGACTTCTGACTTTCCTAGTTCTCTGTGTCACCCCTCTTTCACCTCGTGTAGCTGGATATGCATTTGAAACTGAATGAGTTTTGATAATGCAGAAGTGTGGCCTGCATTCCTGAAGCTTCCACCCAGGAGACTGGATAAGATAAATTCTGGACTGTGTCCTGTAAGCTAGACCGGATGAGCCAGCTCTTTGGAGATTACTGAACATTCATCTCTCTTTGCTAGAGAGATTTGAAGAAAAAGATGAGATCTCTCAAGGGCTAGGTTAGACTCTCAGCATTTTCTTAGGTGAAATTCTTCTCATATTGTGAAGGTATAACATCCTCATCAACTTTTCATTGCAGAACGACAAAATGAAGGCAACCTCATTGTCTCTGTCATCAGTTCTGTGCATTTGTCTGGTTTTAGTTTTCTCCTAAACCCTCTTTTCCAATCCCAGTTCTTCAGTCCTTTTTCACAGGCCACACTTTCCCTGAAACTTTACATTATTAACTCAATTAATTCTTTGCTTTGGTCTCTCTGACCCAATTAGCAAACACCTAGGGTAGACCATAAGAATTGCGCACTGTTGACATGTTCTTTTGCACTGCTTTTTTCCCCAGTGGTTGACATAAACTTGCATGACATAAACTTCCAAACTGAAACCAGGAATGTTGGCTGTTTGACAGCTCACTGGTCATTGGTATGCTTGGAAAACCCACACAGTACTGGGCATGAAGTGGCGACTCACACAGTGACTGACATTGTGTCTGGAGGAGAGCAAGAAGATTTCAGATGGCATAACATTGAAATGACCTTGAATCTCTACTACAGCAAGACTAAGTTCATGATGAATTTCAAACAGAAAGTGCCTATGTCATGACTATAGGCTTTAGAGAAGTCAGCCGTTCAAAATTCAGCTACGAAGAAATTCTATTATATATTAATACATTTGAGAGACAGAAAGCTGCAATATCGTGCAACCGCTCCTCAATTAAAGAAGTTTGTGTACAGGTGTTTGCATGTGTACAAGATAATAGTTGGTAATTTTGAAGAAATCTAACAAATTTTTGGCGTGCCTCATGATTCCAAAAAAGAATCTAAAGCAGGCATATCCAATCTGAGGCTCACAGTGGTTTTGCCCTCGTTTTTCTTTAATATTATAATAAGAATTTAAAATAATATTTTATTACTTTTGTGTATGAGCTATAATACATATTTTATATGGAGCCCAAGAGAATGTCTCTTCACTCAAAAAAGAAAGGACCGAAATATAAGTAGGCTGCAGTTGGACATACCCTGTCTGAAGAAAGAAGTCAGTTCTGGAAAGAAAGTCTGGGTTGGCAGACTTGAAATGTGGCAGAACATAGTTTACACTAGAACATTTCATTCATTTACACTGGCATGTAATGCTTGAGTGAATACTGCATCCCAGTATCATCTTGAGGATTATTAGTTTCTTAGTAAGAATGGACTAAACAGGGATTTCAGAAGCCAGTCTTTTCTGTGAACCATTACACATTCATACATGTAATAAATTATATTTTTACTCACTTTGGTGCTGGACTACCCAGTCAGAAAACCCTTTTATAACCTTTTAATAGCATTTATCAATGAAGATCTCTAGGTATAATATATCTGACGACATTCAGGTGCCTTTATTAGGTGGTCTTTACCTGTTTTTTTTTTTTTTAAGTCATGGTTTTGGTATCCAGGGTGCAGATAAGTTTTCTGTGGTATTCTGTCTTAACAAGACTTATTACTTCCAACCTGTTATCCATTACACTAGCACATACACAGTCCACTTTCTTGACATATTTTTTCACAGCTTTCTACAGAGAAATTCCTGTTGACAATCTTTACTGCTCAAGAGTTATGTCCTATGTCTGTGGAAGGTCAGAAAACAATTCTTCCCATGCTAGTCATTCATTCCCAAATAATATCATCCACTTCTTTACTTTTCAAAAAAGTGCCTCTTATGCCAGATGGTTTTAAGAAAGGAAGATCCGATTCTGCCACAAATTTAGTCCTGAAGGGTGCATTAATCCACATCACAAACTGCTCCCGAAGGCTGCCCTGGAGCAAAGGCTGTCTTGGCTGCCCTCAGTCTATTCTCAACTGTCATTACCTCCGTGTTGCAGGTGGAGCTTCATTTCTTCCACACTCCCCTGTCAACATTGCGGCACTGCATCCGTCTTTGCAAAGTACACTTTTGTCTGAAGATCAGCATTAATGGGGAGGCCACTGTGTGCCAGACACTCTGATACAGCAAGCCCACAAAATTACCTTTATCAGGTTTAATTTACCTATTTGAACACTGAGGCAAAGTGATTACAACAAACTCAATTCAGTCTGATTTGGAATATTTTTGCTTCTTGTAGAATATCTAAGAACGCTGTATTTTATACTTCTCCTGTTTAAACACAGAGGAATTGGTGTAGACCTCTGTTCAATTTTTTTGAATTGTATTTTTTGGTTTCCAAGCTTATGGCACTAAGGTGTTAGTGCTAAGGTTTTCTGGTAAAGTTTTGATCACTGATTTTTGTTTCTTGGGTATTTTAAGCATTTACATTCATCTGCTTGATAAGTATTTGCTCGCTTAGTTACTATTTAAATATTTATAAAGAAGCTCAAGAATATACCTGTTACGTATGGCTTTGTGGTGATCAGTTGTCTAGGTGAATTTGGGCCATAATTCCAAAAATGCAATCTTGAAAGCCATAATCCTGAATATTAAAATTTTGAAATGTCAAAATACCTAAAGTCTATAATTCTTACAGATCAAAATCCTGACAATACAGCCCTGGAGCAATATTTTTTAAAAAAATCTTTAAAAGATTTTCATTTACTTTGGTGGGGAGCAGTGCTGAGGACTCAACTCAGGGCCTCTCAGTCCTGGGAGAAGCTGTAACAATCTTCCTTCTTCCTTTTTCATTCAAGCTGCCAGTTTATTGGTTGGGCCATCGCACCCAGAGTGGTTATTCTTCCCTCATTTGCTGAATTAGAAGTCAATCACACACACACTGAAAGCTCTGTCCTAATCCCTTTAAGTTGATGCAATTTTTCCAAAGGTTACTGTAGCGTGTCGATTTTTGCCTGCACGCTCAGGTATATAACAACAGTCACGCTGTAAAGATCACGATGAATAGATGAACCATCGTCCTAAAAACTAGGTCAAAAAGCAGGTTGCATATACACATATCCTTATGACTGGTAGCTGTGTGCACCATGCCTTACGAAACACACACACACATTATATAGTCAATGTTTAAATCAAAAAAGGCATTATAGAAAGAAAAGACACATTGCCGCTGATTTCTCTGAAATACTCCCCTTGCTTGGAGTCTCTCAAACACTGTCCCAACATTTTCCACTTTCTGAAGCTGCACTGGAGCCCTGTTTTGTGTTTCTGCAAGGTGTGATTTAGAAAATGCAGCTGCCAAGTGCCACCCAGTGGAAAGGCAGACTCATCAAAACCTTATGTTATGTCTTTATCTATTTTTTTCACTGGATCTGGCACTGAACAACATCCGTCTCTTCCCTACAGTTAAAATGATCATAAATGGTAAACATTTTGAAATGACTCAAGACATCCAAGCAGCCATGAGAGCACGACTAAAGACACTTATGAGACAGAACTTCCAGAACAGTTGCAGAAAGTGGCAAGAACCACGAGATAAGGGCATTCATTGGAAGAGGATAAATGGCAACGTGTCTTTTACTTTGGTTTTAAAGAATCATTCATTCATTGTAATTTTCAATTATACCTTGTATAGCTGAGATCATCTGAAGTATGAGGAACAGCTTACTGAGCCTTTCAAAGAATGATCAAAAACCACGATGAGTCACCATCACATGTACAGTGGTCCAAAATCGTGGGGCATCTCATCTTTCGCAAATGCCCTTGTATGAAAAGGGTGTCTCTCCACTTATTGAGGAAGTCTTAATGTGTTGATGACCACTTCTTATGCACAATGTAAGTTTCCCCTGCCTTGTTAGGTTGTTTAACATGTTCATTGCCTCATTTTAACAACTGCGGTGTCGTGAGACACAGTAAGGGCTCAGAAAAGTTCTTTGAGAAGAGAGGGAGTAGCACAGTAGGTACCTACTGTGTGCCAGGCACAGGGAGTGCCCACTGTCACCTGAGCTCAACTCGGATCTCCAATGAGATATCATTATGGGCACTTTAGAATAGGTTTTTCAATAATACAAATGTGATGAAACAGTTGAAAAATCATAAGAATTTGTCATATTCCAGCCTCTAAACTGAGAGCTTTATGTGGATTATCTCATGTAATCCTTAACAACGTCATGAGGGGTCATTGTTCACACTTTGTGCGGGGAAGCCAGAGGACAGAGCTGGGATTTAACTCCTGCTGTGTGGCTTGGAACCCACCTGCCCTGAACCCTGGCTCCTTGCTGGAGTGACTGTGTGTGTGAAGACAGCCCAGTCAGTATTTCTACACAGCTGTTAGTCAGAGTCCTTTAGCTTCTCTTGTGTATTCTGGCTTTACTTTCTATGTCAGCTCATGGTGCTCTGCTGCCAACAGAAAGATGCTGGCTTGCTTTCTCTTTCTGTCTCTTTTCTTTCTTCCTTTCTCTCTCTCTTCTTTCTTTCTTTCTTTCTTTCTTTCTTTCTTTCTTTCTTTCTTTCTTTCTTTCTTTCTTTCTTCTCTCTTTCATCATGGTCTTGCTCTATAGTCCAGGCTGGTCCTGAACTCATTATGCAGCCCAGACTAATCTTTAACACATGGCAATCCTCCTGCCCTAGCCTTCTGAGTGCTGAGATTACATGTGTATGCCACTTTGCCTGGTTTATATGGTACTGGAGAATTGAACCCAAAGGCCTTGCACTTGTTAGGCAAGTGTTCAACCAATGAGCTATGACTCCAGACATATGCTTTTTTTTTTTTCTTTTAAACTAGTGAAATCTGCATTACAAGAGCTTTGTCTGGATGAGCAATGGCATACCCAGCTGAAGTTGCTCTACAGAAGAGATATAGAAGGGGAACTAAAAAAACTTTTGCCAGATGTGAATATTTATATTTTTTCAGATGATTGACTATGGCAGCTTATCAGTGAAATATTTGCCAGTGATCACAGACACCATCCAGTGTAATATTATCTTTTGGTTAAACAATTTATGTTCTCAAATAATACATATACATGAGGGATAAAGGAAGAAGTGCCAAGATGATCATAATTCTGAATTTCTGAGGTTGGGTGAGTGTCAGCTAGATTCTTGTGTGTTTCAGAACTTTCAAGGGAGAAAGAGAGGCTAAGATTCTGTCTATTCTGCATTGTTATTTTTCTAATCTAGATGCACATAATGTTGTTAATATTAACACTTTTGGTAATAATGCATGTAAAGAGGGGTGAATTAAGTTTAATAGTAGGAAAATATGTTGGTTAGCTTTCTGTCACTATAACAAAATATGTGAGGTAATTAACTTGCGCAAGAAAGGCTTATTTGGCTCACAGTTTTGGAAGTTGCGGTTTATGACCAGTTGACTCCATGGCTTTCGGGTCTGTGTTGAGAAGGCATGTCATGAAGGGAGTACACAGCAGAATATTTTCCACACTTACTTCCTGGTCAGGAGGCCCGAAAGAGAGAGAAGAGACCAGGGTACTATGATCCCTTTCAAAATGTGCCCCCTCTAACCTACAGATCTGCCATGGGGCTCCATCTCCTAAAGGTGCTGTTTCTTCTCATTGATGACACAATGGGGACCAAGACTTTAACATACCACCCTAGGGAGACATTCAGGATCCAAACTACAGTACAAAGAAAATGAGACCTTGCATAAAATGGAGATTTGTTTTAATTTTCAATGTAATTCATTTTCTAGGTCGGTGGATCTCAAATTTTATTTGTTTTGCAATAGTGTCACCTGGTAGGCTTGCTGACACAGATTTCTTGTCTCTACCCAGAATCTGTGATTCAGGAGGTCTAGATTAGTTGGGGCGAAGAATGATAATTTCTAAGAAGCTTGTAGGTGCTGCTAGTGCTCTGATACGAGCACTTTGGGAACTGTTGACATTGGTTAGGATTTTGACTGTGTAAAACAGCACACAAATGGATTAGTTGACTGCAGGTCCAATTATGATTTCTGGGTTGAGTTTATTCTAAAATACTCAGAGATCTGGGTACATTTGCCTGTATCAAAGGTACCAGTGGTTTCATGAAACTGTGTCTGGCATAAAATCAATTCACAGTTATCCAAAAATTCTAAACCAGGTCTGAACTTAATTATAAACTTGCAAGTTGTTGTTATTATTTTGGTCACTGTTGCAACAAGCAGATCTTTAAAAATGAGTAAGTGGACAACACCAATTAAAAATGTTGTTTTGTGGGTCACGGTGGCACTCAAATCTAGTTTCTAATTGGTTTACTACTTGCTGCTCTCCACTCTTTTCAACAGCTCCTCAGCTCCTTGTAGACTTTTTGTTATTCCCAAGAAGATTTTTGAAGGATGGAATAATTTCATGGTTTCCTGAATTATTTTAAATGATGTTATTAATATTCTAGTGCAGTTACAAAAATGGCAAAATATCTGCCACAAATCAATTCAAACATAATAATGTGACAACCAGGTTGTCTGTACCATGGCTTATTGAATGGTGCCTGATGATTGACAATTTGTTTCTGGAGTGAGTGTTAAAACTATGATACCTAATATCTAGCAGGGTTAGAGAAAGTTCCCCTAGAATTTAGGGACTTCTTTTCAGTTGTCAGGTGACAGAGATGCATCCTCCAGGCCTCTGTATTATATCTCTTTAACTTGCTTTTCTGGCCCAGAGAAGTATACGGAATATGTCAGTTTTCATTAATAGGTGAGCTGTCTGGGCTATTGAATTCCAAAGAGAGGGATTTGGAATAACATGAGGACACTACAGGAGTTAAAAATATACAGCTCTGGAATACTATTTTTAGCTAAAGGCACTTGAAAATTAGCAGGCATAAGATCACTTTGACCTTCCCTCTGATTCTAAAAAGCAAGAGATTAAATTCTCATATGAAAGATGTCCTCCTCAACAAAGAGGGAAGGATAGCAAGTCGAGGCTGAGGGAAATCTGCACAAACTCACTTGGTAAGTTAACCTTTATCCACGTAGCTGCTTCTGTACTCAGTTAACAGTCCTAGTCCAGGCCCCTCTGCCTTGCTACATTTCACAATTTACTAACCTTTGTCTAATTTGATACATGTGTGTTTATCTCTAATTACATCTTTGAGCCTTCATTTCCTCATGAAGGTTTCATGCCACATGAGGCTTTTATTAAGTTAACGTGTGTGTTTATCTTCTGTTGATATAGCTGTGTCAATTTTATTCCCAGGTCTAGATGAGAGACCCTAAAAGTATCATGTCTCTGGCTAACACGTACCTGTTGCTTTTCCAGGTTCCTTCTTACAACCAGCGTAGAAATACATAATTAGGGTCAGAAAGAAAGGACAGAAGCTTCCCAGTAGGGAAGGGGTCCTAGAGTGGGATATCCATTTCCCTACCGTGGGACCCTTCTTACGAATGTTTGGCTTTCGCTTACCCTTGGGTGAGCTCAGGTGTGGGGCCGTCATCACAGGTCAGTGATTTGTCTCAGCAAACGGGATACCAGTTGGCCAAGCAGTGAAAAGAGACAGCAACATGAGGGTTAATTTCTCCTCCCTTCCTTGTTCCTTTATGCAAGCAAAGCTTGTGAGATTGGCCCACCAAGAGTTTAAGGGAAGAAAGAAAGAAAGAAAGAAAATCCAAGGATTAGGGAGAACAAAGAGCTGGTGGTCAGCTGCCATTTTTGCCCATTGCTAATGTCCTTTTCCCAATATAGCTCTTCCATGCCCACCTCCCTATTCTAGTCTACCTACCTTCTTACCTTTCCTAACAAGAGTGTCAAAGTAAAAGTCTTCCTCTCTGAGGCACATAACTAATGCGCTTGCTTCAGCCAGTGGTTCTCATCTCAGGGTCATTTTGCCTGTCCTCAGGAGACAGTGACATTGTTTTGAAACATTTGGGGATGTTACAACAGGGGTTGACACCTAGCGAACAGAGCCAGTGATGCTGGTAACCAGTCCAGGGCACAGGATAGCCACCACCACACAGAACTATTCGGGTGTTAGCTCAAGTGGCAGCTGTGTCGAGGCTGAGGAAACCGAGGCCTGATGCACATGGAGAATGTGCCAAGATACTCTCAGTCCTTTGGATGCCTTAGAAAGTGTAGGTCCCGGCAGCCTGTGATGTGAGGATCCAGTTTCCCACTTCGTGTCTGGGGAGCACCTGGTCGACAAGCCAGTCAGGTGAGAGATGAGTGCAGAGGGTCAGTGTTGGGCCCTTAGTGAATCACAGCTGTGGCTTTCACTTGTCAGCGTGGAGTCCAGCCCTGCAAGCAGTGTGGCTTTCCCTTCAAAGTCTGAGAAGCGGACAGAGCCTTTGCTGTCATCACCATGCGGAGCTGCGGAAGCCATTAAACCGTAGTTTGAAGGGAGGATTTCTTTTCCTTCTAACACCATGTTCGGTTAATTTATTCTGACTGGATGTGGAGCAACCCAGTGCTGGACGATGTGTGGAAATACATGCCTAGTCCTCATTATCTCTAATGGGAGTTTCAAAGCTGCTCACAGATTTAGTATCCTATTTAGTCTGACTTGTACAACACCTGTCAGTAGGCTGCTTTCTTGCCGTGCCATTAATATTTAAATAATGCGATTTAAAGGTCAAACTGTGCCTACAGCAATATTCAAATACAGCATTCCATTTACCTAGATGGTGATGTGCAGGAATGGGAGTTGCAGAGGACTTAGAGCAGAAACTTGTGGGATGTAGTAGAAAGACAATAGCTGGGTGATGAAGAAAGAAGCCACCTATAGTTTCAGTGAATTAGTAAATTATAGTGTCCTTCTCCGCTCCTTCCTCCTCCTCCCTTTTTCTTGACAGAAATCTACATTGTCATACTGGATTGCTACAAAAAATCAAGCCATAGGAGGTAAGATCTACTGAAAACTAGCCCGAATGAAAAGGACAGTTTGGGAGCTTGCCTTCAGGATTTTTACCTCCTTCCCCTCCACTGTCTCTTCAAATGCCTGGAGCCTCTATCCACCTTTGTGTTCTGTGCCTGCTTATTCTTGGCAGAGGGTGCTGGTCTTCACCATGGTTACCTGCAAAGGAGCTTTGCAATGGTGAATATTTGGGTCTACTTCAAAATTCATATATCGAAATTCTAGTCCCTAAAGTGATGATATTAGAAAGTGTAGCTGTAGAGAGGTGATCAGGCATAAAGCCAGAGTCTTTGAATGGGATATGCCAGCTAGTAATGGGATCGGTGCTGTAATTAAAGAAGTACTCCTTCCCCTTTGTCCCACATGGCACTGCCAATGAGGATGCGTCTTTCACCAGACTCCCAACTTTCTGGTGCCTTGAGCCTGGACTTCCTCTGACTCCAGAACTGTGAGAAATACATTTCTATTGCCTTTAGGCCACCTAGTCTATGGTATTTTATAACAGAAGCTTGAAAGGAACTAAGACAAGCTCACTAATAATTTATAAACGGCAGTAGACATTTCCCAACTTTGGCCTCTTAACATTCAGCCACTTCCTCTTCCACTTCTCCAGACTTAGTACCTGGCTCGCACTGAGTGACATGAACTTGTGCATGTCGTCTCCAACTGAGGACAGTTGGTGGCCTCCACATAAGCAGAATCTCTTGCTTTTCTTGAGCTCTGCAGTTTTCTTTATTCTCTCTGTAACCCAGCCTAGTGCATAGCGGTCCATTGATTCTCTGAGCTTTTTGATAGTTTTTTTTCAAGGTCTCTTTCACCCAGGAAAACAAAATTTTATGAATCTTTTCTTGCTCCCTGACAGTTTTTGTTTGTTAGCTTGTTTCTGAAGACCTAAGCCAAGAAACAATATTTGACAAATACAGAGCACAGCTAGTTTTGTGGCATCTGGTACTCTGCTTCCTCTTGCTTTCATACGAAAGACTATCTTGGTTTTCTCTTGCTGCCTATAAAAATGATTAAAAATTTGATGACTTAAGACAACATGCATGTTTTACCTTGCAGTTCTGGAGATCAGAAGTTGGAAATGTGTATTACTGGGTCAACATGATGGTGCCGGAGGGACTGCATTCCTCTGGAGACCCTAAGAGAGAATCCATCTCCTCCGCTTTTCCAGCTTCTGGACACGGCTGGCATTCCTTAGCTCTTATTACCCTTCCACTTTCAAAGCTAGCAACATCACTCCAACCTCTGTTTTCATTATCGCATCTGCTTCTCGGCACTGGCATTCCTGCTTCAGCTTCACTTTTAAGAACCTTTACGAATATATGGGCTCTACTGGAAAATCCATGATCATCTCTTCACGGTGAGAACTGTAGTTTAATCACATTTGCAAAAGCTCTTTTCCTCTGTAAGGAGACATATTCACAGGTCCTGGGAATCAGGAAGTAGGCTTCTTTGAAGGATTGTTATTTTGCTGACCACAACAAAGAGAAGAATCTTTTCCAATTTGTTTCCCACATGAGTTCTCTTTGGCTTTTCTCCTTTTTCTGTACATTTTAAAAATGTAAAATAAAACACAGATCCAGAAGGTCAACACTTTGAGCCTAGAAAATTATTGTAAGGCAAATAGCCCTTTAACTCCACCCAGGTAAAGAAATAAAACTTTATCAGCCACACTGCAAGCTCCCTTTATGTGCGTCCCCAATACTGGCCCCTTTCTTTTGTGAATTGTAATCTAACTTTAAAGTAAGCATGAGTTTGCATTTTTTAATGGGTTTATCACCCAACAGTGTATCTTGATATTATAGTTGAGTCTTGGCCATAGGAAAAAACTGAAATCTCTATTAATTTAAAAGTTTCTCTCATTTTTATTAATCTTACAATTTATTTGTTGAGTTCTTTGTCCTGTAGAACTTAGAGCAGTTTGGATTCTATGGATCATATAAGCAAGCTACAATTCAACAAGTCCTTGTGTTGCTGCAAGTTGGCAGCTGGATCCAAGGCTCAATCAGCTTCAGCTTCAATCCCTTTGGCAAGACTACAGGTGGTGGTCATGTCTCTTTTTACTTTTTATTCATGTCAGCATTGCTGTTGCTAAATACCCAGATTCATTTCTTATTGGGTGTTGCAGGAGAGTGGTGCTCTAATGTTATTTTTAAGAGTACTGGCATCAACGAGGAAAGGGTTTGTGGTTCATGAGCATTTGTAGATCTGATGCTTGCATCCCTCAGCTTGTAAAGTTGTCTTAGAAAGACTGCATGAAAACTCCTCTCAGCCATCTCAGTATGACCTTGATGTATCCCTTGGAATTTGAGGTATGAGAAATAGAGGCTGGTTGGAGCTGTCTCTGACAGTCGTAAGGAAGGAGGGTTCCAATGGGACATTGTAGTTTCAGTGGGACCTTGGAGGGATCTTTGGAGGGAAATAAAGCTGAGGCCGTCTTGGGATGCTTAAGAGAGTGACCTACTTTGGCTGGATTCTCTAACAAAATTGAGTATTATGAGGAGGCTGGTTGGAATAGTTGTTTAGGGGCAGCCCCAAGAGTTCCATAAGAGGCATTATCAGTGCCTGCAGGATGGCTATCCGGGACCCTCAAAAGTACTGTCACTCTAAAAATAAAGCATGGCAAAGCAAGATGGGAGAAAGTTGGAAGAACAGAGTGTACCCATCCTACTGCACCCCTTTGTTTTCTATGCATTGGAGGGTCTGTCCTGACCTGTGGCTAGGCCAGGAGCTCAAGTAGGGCTGAAAGACTGAAGGCTTGTGATAGAAAATTGAAAGACAGTCTTTGTGTCTGAAAATGAAGTTATTTTCATGTCAGCTTGTACAAGATAAAAAACCTATAAAATCTATTCAAGTTTTTGTCATTGGGGAGAAGGAGTGACTTGATAGAAAATGTGTGTAGAAAGTGAGAATAAAGAAACTTTCATGATTGAACCCTACCAATTATTAAACTGATATTGCTTGAGTTACTAATTACCAGAGTTTACTACTGGTACCTAAAAACATAGCACTATCTACAAGGGATGATCAAAATATATAGTAAATATTTAAATTTTAAAAAATTACCACAGTGAGAGTCACATTGTCATTAATCCCACTTCAAGGATTTTCCTTCACTTTAGCATACTTATTCCACTATTCCTGCTACTTTCTGAAACACTTGTGAAAGTCATTTTATGAGTGTCTTTAAGACATTTGATAAAAATATCTGGTGAATGCTGTTGCTGAGTGCCGTCCAGTGGAAACACAGGCTCATAAAAACAATCAGGTTGTGTCTTCAACCTCATCCTGTTCATGGCTCTTGTATCATATAACTTCTGGCTGTTTACCAAAGTCAAAATGACCATGAAAGGGAAATGTTTTGAAACGATTGAGGACATTGAGTCAACGAATCTAAAGACACTCATGTAAGAGGACTTCCAGAATTGCTTAGAAAAGTAACAAGAATGATTACATAGGTGTGTTCAGAGTAAGGATATTTTGATGAGAGTCAGTAGCAATGTTTCTTCATTGCAATAAATTATTTTTAATTTAAACACTCACCATAGTGTTTGATCATACCCCATGCAGTATACTCCTAAATAACTCTCAGGAGTATTTGTGTTGCAATATAGCACACCTTTAAAAAATCAAGATTAGATATTTTTGACATGACACTCTTTTAGAAAGTGAAATATACTGAATTTCTCCTGTGCTTTGAGTCTGCCACAACAATGCTGATCAATGCTGTTGGGACAAAGGAACTCGTAGGAAGATTTATCATCCCAGCCAGCTGTGGCAGTTGTTATGCCTTATACATATAACTACTGTCTTAGTTTGTTTGAATTGCTGTAATAAAATGCTGCAGACTGAGTCACTTACAAACAACAGAAATATATAAATATACAAATTCATTGTTCGTAGTTCTGAAGAAGTCCAAGATCAAGTTGCCAGCAGATCTGTTGTTGATTGAAATCCTGCTTTCTCACTCTTAGAGAGCACCTTCTAACTGTGTCCTTGTGTGGTGGAAATGATGAGGGTGTCTCTTAGTCCTCTTTTATAAGAGCATTGATCCTGTCATGAAGACCTCCCCTTCAGGATTCGATCAACCTCCCTGGGTCCTACCCCTTAATATTATCAATTTGGATTTAGGGATTCAATACAAGACTTTTTAAGGGGACACAAACAATCAGACCATACCAACTCATTCTAGGTCATTTAACAACCTCAAAATTTAATTCCTTACTGGTGAATGGGAATAATATAAACCCACAGAATTATTAGAGTTCAATGAAATGACATGCGGTATATTTCTTAAAACTGTAAAGGAATGTATATATGGGGAAATTTATTTTTAATTTAATTTTGAATAAATAATATATTTACATTTTAAAATATTAAAAATACAGAGAAAGCTTCTATTACTCCTGCCCCAGGCAATCAATGTTATTTATTTCCTATAGCATTCATATTTATTAGTTCTTTATATGTGTATAAACACACACAGCATACATTTTTATTTTTTACTTTGTTTTTATTCAAAGGTAACATACCATGCTAGCTTTCCATCTCTGTGGTAAAATGCCTGAGAAAATCAACTTGTAAGGAGAAAAGGTTTAGTTTGGCTCAGTTTCAAGAGCTTCAAGCCCATGTTCTCTCTCTCTCTCTCTCTCTCTCTCTCTCTCTCTCTCTCTCTCTCTCTCTCCAGGTTCTCACTCTGTAGTCCAGGATGTTCCTGAACTCACTATGGATCCCCGGCTGGTCTTGAATCCACAGTAATCCTCTTGTTTTAACCTCTAAGGCAAGAACTCTTATCATTGAGCTATGACCCCAGCCTCAAGCCCATAGTCTCTTGACACTGTCGTTTTTGAGCATATCATAAGGCAGATACTTATAGTGGGGAGCATATGATAGGACAAAGCAGCTCAAAGTGTCTGTGTGTGTGTGTAAGAGAAAGAGAGAGAGAGAGAGAGAGAGAGAGAGAGAGACAGAGACAGAGACAGAGACAGAGACAGAGACAGAGACAGAGAGAGAGAATCTTAATATCACCTTCAAGTTGCACGCCCCCATGATCTAACTTTCTTTCACTAGGTCTACTTCCTAAGGTTTCTACCACCTCCTACTATTGTTATCACTGGGGACCAAGCCTTTAACACATGAATTTTTGGGGGGACTTTTAAAATCCAAACCATAACATACATTATGTAATTACTCTGCTATATTTCGCCTTCTTTCTTCTACTTAAAAATTCATCTCTTATGTGTTTTTGTATTTCAAAACATGGCTTTTTTTTTTTTTAAAAGGCCGGCTTAATAAATTTTCCATTGACATATATTTAGGTTGTTTCCAAAGTTTTTCTGTTCTGATAAGGCTACAAAAAGCAAAGTACATGTGTTCTCGAGTATGTGCACATATGTGCCAGAAATTAATTCTTTGTGGTTTTTAGAATTTGAGGAAAGAGAAGACTTGGTCTAAAGTTGGATTTATCTCCTTGGGGCATGATGAGGCCATCCCTAGGAAAAAAGGATGCTCCTTGCCTCTTTCTCATTTTTGAGTGCACTTTTCCTTTTTCTTAGGAGGGGGAATAACATCCAACTGGAGTTGTGGGGCCGAAAGGATATTGGCACTGGGTTCGCAACACTAAGTTCTAGCCACATGGTTATTGGGCTAGCTGGGACACTTAATAGCTCCTCACCTGGTTGAATTCAGCATTATGACATGAAATATCAGACGTCAGGGGAGCAGTAGCTGAATGAAGCCATGTGTGTATGGCCATTGTTCATTGTTCTTTGTAACCTCAGAGGCCCAAGGACTCTACTTTTTCAATCACTCAGTCAATGCTGTGTAAACATGCTTGATGCTGGACAGAGTCCCACCCTTCCTGCCTGGTTAGATGCCAGACACTGGGACTTAGGCTGACTGTAGGAAGGCAGGGGCTGCCACACAGCAGAGTGTGTTTAGCGCCTGGTAGTTACAGGCAGGGGTGGCACCTGGGCAGTGAGGTTGGGTGGTGACCAGCTTACGGCAAGTCTTGATAGCTTAGCTCAAGGGCTTTAGTTTTTACTTTGTTCTGTTTTTCCTAACAGTTTCCAGTTTTATTACAGCACATCAAACTCTGGTGGGGGGTGAGGGGTGTGGCCAGTAAGACATATTTTTGCCCGGGGCTTCTCTACACATGCTGATATTAAGTGATGCCAACAAAAATAATTGACGAGGAGTGTTTTGTTAACATCTTCGACTGTTCCACTTTAAATATTTCTGTGCAAAGAATCAACATCATTGTTTGGTAGCTCGGAATTTTTATAAAGTCCTTAAAGATACTGAAGGAGTAAAATCAAATCAAATAAAAAAAGTTTAAGGGGCCAAAGCAGTAACTTTCCCCCTTCTGTGCACATACAGTAGTCAGGATTATATTCTAAACAAAAATGATTATACCCTGGCCATACAAAACTATATGTTAATATTACAATGAAAAGAAAAACCTAAAAATTTACAAAATAAAAGATGCTATGGTTTGGATCTGGATATCCTTGAGCAGCCTCATGCATTTGGATGTTGTGCGCCACCCGTGGATTCCACATGCTGTTAGGAGGTGGGGTCTGGTGGGGCAGGGGGCAGAAGGTGTGGCCAGAAGGATATGTTCTTGCCTGGGCATCTCTCCAAATACTGATCTTTCCTCTTGTGATGCTGTGAGCAGCTGTTCTCCACCAGGCCCTTCCTGCCATTAGCAGCTGCCCATTAGTAGACTGAAGCCTCTTAAAACTGTGAGTTAAAATAAACCTTTCCCCTCTTAAGTTGTGGGTCTCAGGTATTGTGTCCCAGCAAGAAAAAAGTAACTAAGACAAATAATATTACATTACCAAATAAAAATGTAAGTCATATTGCTTTCATGAGACATCAAGGTTGATTTATGGTGGTCAGTCTCCCCCTTAGCTGAAGTGTCTATGTTCTGGTCATGCTGGGGAAGGCAGAGAAGCCCTTGCATCTACTGAAGCAGGACCTGACTTACTTGACAGACTTCAGAGAGAACTCTGGACTTGAAGAGTAAGTAAAGGCTTAGCAAGAAAAGAAGTTTGTAAGCAGATCCAGTGAGACACCAAGCCAATTTCACCTCAAGGATCAGGCCAAGAAGAGGTGAGGAGTGATGTGCTTATTTGAGGCCCTGTTCTATGCAATGGCCTTGGGCGATGGCCCAGTTGACCCTTAGTCAACTAAAAGAGGCTATGAGTGCCTGTTTAGAGTGTGTGGTAGGCCTCTGCCTAACCTATCAAGCTGGGAGATGAGTGTATGGTCAGTGTGTGGTTGCTGCTGAGGCTGGTGAGTGGCCTTGTTGCCTCTTCCAGTTAAGACATCTACTTTTTCCTGCTTTTGCTTCTTAAATGATACCTGAGATTCTGTGTAAACCAAACAGTCTTTCTGGAAATACATATTTCTCAAGGTTTTTAAACATTTCCAAAAAGTGTGGAACACCAGTTAACATTTAAGTGTCATTTGAAAGGTGTCTACATTTGCATAAAAGAGCATTCTGCAAAAGTGTGCAAATGCAACAAGGCTAGGCTGTGACTATGACCCATTAGAGGGGACAGAGTAGGATAGGGAGGGAGAGAGAAGAGCCTGGGATTTCCTGATTTCTGACTTGCTGGACACGTGGATAGTGGTGTGCTGTGTGGTTTGTGTGCACAGGGAGAGGACTGCAGAAGACAGTTCAGTTTGGCAGGGGACTTGAGTTGCCTGAGGTACATTCAAACGGAGATGGCCAGTGGGCAGTCTGCCATGTAGGTTTGGCTTAGGGGAGAAATCAGAGATGGCAATTGCAAAGACCAATCTCTTTCACCATTTTTGTTCTTTTACCTTTGTTATTTATTTTTCTGAAATTTTTTTCTTCCTTCCTTCCTTCTTTCTTTCTTTTTTCTATCTGTATCTGCTCCTATTCTTTCAAAGTTGCTCACCCCCACCTCCAGTAGTAGAGATGGTGCTGGCAATGTCCCAGTATCCCTAGGTTAATGTTCCACACCCAATCGGCCTTTGATGGCTGTTATGATCAGCTTGCCAAAGAAGACTGACCCAACCATCAGAAAGCAAGAAGCTCACATTTATAGCCCCAGAAGGTTGCTGAGCCCACTGGCAACAATCACAAGTAATGAAAAGATGGATTAAGTGTTTCCTCTTTTGATTACAGAGATAACTATCAATTATGCAGCTGTTTATTTTATCAGCATGTCAGCAGATCTCCTGACTGGAATTCTTAAATTGTATCCTTTCAAAGCATCAATGGCGGGTTTCCTATCCCTCTCTCACACACGCCCACTTTTTCTACACCTAATGGAACTAATTAACTTGTGTCTCTTCCCTTCTGTATGATGTCTGCAAATGCACAGACGCACGACCTGGGAAGAAACCCAGCTGTAGTGAAGCCTTCTTCATGCATCTCCGCAAACACTGTGAAAAAGCACCGCAGCATAAATTGTCCAAAAACTCATCAGTTCTGGCGTATCATCAAAGGAGAAGAAGAAAGACTTTAATGGGGTGGGTGTATCTTTGTCAATTCAATATTCCTTTGAAAACCCCCCTCACATTTTCTGCTGCCATAGAAACGATCTCTTTCAAGTGGATTGTAAATAAAAAAACAAGGCCTTTGGGCTTCATGTTTAGATTATATGTGAATTTTGTTTCCAATGTGAAATGTATGCTGAGCTGTCTGATCTATTGAACTTATTCCTGTTTGTGAGTCTGATTGTCATCCTTGGGAAAACTTAAGATAGTTTTTCTGGGTTAAGAGATAAGAAATACGGAACATAAAGTTGCCAATATTCATTTTAATGCAGTCAGAGGCTTTATGTTTCTAAAATGCAATGAATCATAGAAAGAAATTTGAAGAAAAATTCTCTTCCTCACTCTCACACTCTCTCAGCTCTCTAAGCATGATTAAAGTGGTGTCATGGACCCTTGTGAAATTTCTCAAAGATCTGCAGCACCAAGGCCATTGCTGTTTGGAGACGTTAGGTCTGTTTACCACAATTTGCTTTGTGAGGAAAATCAAGTGTGTTATTAGAGCCGAGGAGGCTGCCTTCCAGTGGATGTTTGCCCTTCGCCTATCAGTCTTGCATTTTGACTGGCAGTTCTTGTTGAATAGTACATCTGGGAGAGTCCAGGTCAATAGGGAGCTGGGTGGTGGCAGGGCTTGAGCTTGCTGTCAGGCGAAACCTAAGCACAGTGCTGGAAACAGCAGGGAGGCATTTTGGGAGGCATTTCTAGGACTTGAAAGCTTTTCTCTACTAACCATGAGGTAAAGTATAAATGGTTTTGCACATTTAAAATGCATCTCAGGAAGAGAAGATGCAGCTCAGGAAGACATCACATTCAAAATGCTGCCTATTCACCTTGGATTTAGATGACTGCATTTCCTTAGACTCCATCTTGTCACTCACGGAATACTGCAATTCTCCATTTATGTTTTTATCTCACTCACCAAGTTATCCACTCTCTAAGGACACGGGCTTTCATATTTATTCTTGAATGCCAGGCCAGGGTACAGCTCAACATCCTGCATGGAGTTGACCCCCAAGAACTATCTTTCAGACTGAATTGAAATGAATCCACAATCTGTTACATGCAACAATATTTTTGGAATAATAATGGAGCTGGTAGTGAATATTTTTAATTACTTTCACTTATATTATCACATCTAATGCTTGTACATCATATTACTCTTCCCATTTATTTTTCAGATGATGAAACTAAGTCAAAAATGTGATTTAGTTGAGTTTAAAATTTTGGCAAATGGTGGATATGCGACTTGAACCCAGATCCTCTAAGTGTAGCATGTGCAGCCAGTACCATGATTATACCGCCTCTCAGCCCCAAGTAGTACCTTTTTTAGAAAAGATACTAATAGATGTTCATTGAATGAGTATATTTTTACAAATTCCTGATAGCTCAAAGTTTTTAAATCTCAGGGTTATACTTCTTGATGTTAGGAGACTATTTTGCCAGTCATTCGAGATGCTCACAAATTCTTGAGTTTTCATGCTTTCAGAAACATAGTATAATTCATCTCCCTGTTGTTTTCTATATCTCGTGGCCATGTGACTTAGCCAAAGAAACGTGAGTAGAAGGCAGCACTACAGAGGGGCTGGTGTGCTCCTCACTCTACTCTTTTACCTCTATGACGGTGACTGTGTGCAAAAATGCCAACATGAGTCCCTTCTCAGCCTGGGTCCCTGGGTGACCTCAACAACCATTTATGCAGATTGCATGGAGCATGAGGGAGGAATTGTGATCTGGTCCACTGTGCTCTGCCTGTCCCTTTTCCCTCCTCCAAATTTATATGAAGTGGGTTCATTACTTGCAAATAGGCAGAAAAGGACAGTAGAGACTTACAACTGGGGTCAGATGGTTGCCCATGATCAGAGAAGCGGCTGAGGATAGAGAGAATCTCACCTGCTCCTTCCCTACGAGCTGTAGCTGAGAGATCCAGGAAAGCAGCTTGCCCTGGGCTGTACATCAGAGGCTCCAGGACTTGTTCTTCTGACATGCTGATGGCATTGCGTTGTTGCTAAGGGGGCTAGAACAGATCCCAGGAAGTTCTGGCCTATTCCCCTTCCCTCAAGATGTTGTGTTCCCAGCACATTTCCAGCTATTCCTGAATACTACAAACAAGAAAAGGAAGAGAACTGGGTCAGTCTAAGGCCACCTGGAAAACAGTCCGGCAGAAATAAACCCTTCTTTGTTGTGCACTTTCAACATTGGGGATTATTGTCAGCATAACATAATTTCACCTTCCTGGAAGATATAAATACCAGTTGATTGCTCTTCTATGAATTCAGTCATCTGGAAATTACTAGCAGCAGTAAGGGAGTCACAGTACATGAGCTCATCAGAAGATGGGGATTTAGCAGTTTTTACATTATTCCTACTACATTTTGTTTTTATATTATCAAGAATAGAGTTTTAACTTAGAAACTTCTGATGGTAGCTACTAATGTAGCTCCTCTAGAGGCTGTGACTACTGCAGTCACTTTTCTGGATTTGGGTATTTCCTGGGTCAGAGTCCCTAGAAACAGACCCGGGGTGGGCATTCATGAAAGAAGTGCTCTCAGAGGGCTGGAACAGGATAGAGCAGGGGAGGAGCCAAGGCAGAATGCGGTCTTCAGCCTGTCCTCAGCAAGATTCTGTGGAACTCTGAAATGGAAATGCCAGTGTTTTCTTAGGGAGTTTATCCTGTTTCTTCACTTGACAGTTATTGGGTAATAGTTGTCTCAGTGGAGGAGGAGAGTGCCAACTCCCAGGAAGCAACACTCTGGAAAGCCAAGGGCATCCTTCTGAAATGACACGCAGTGTCTTTCAGGATTCAATTGAAAGCACACTGAAGTGCATAGGGGGTAGAGTGTGCGCAGAAATGTTTTATCACATTTCTTGTTTTGGCCTACTTTTAACTCTGTTTGCTTGGACATCTGTCAAGGAGAAACAAAAGGTTGGCCTCTCCATTTCTGCATGACAGTGCAAGATAAGGCAATATGGGAGGGGGGGCGGTGCAGAGAGGCTTCCTGTCATCAGGAGGGCAGTCATGATGATGGGTGAAGTGAGCACTTGCGACTTCTGAGGCTGGTGTCAGAGAAGTAGCCACCAACTTCTGGATGCTCTTGACATAAGAGCTGACTGTTCCGAACTGTAAGTGGGCTTTGCTTAATAAAATCTGACATGCAGAAATCTAAATGGACCACGGAGACAAATTAGGCCTTGTCTACTCACATTTCTAAAGCATTTACTGGAGCTAAAAGGGCAAACACAAGCATTCCTGGAAATAGGTTCCAAGAAATAAAAAATAATGAGCTTCTGCATGTGGTTAAAAAATAAAGTTTACTAAAAGAAGTCATAAGGTTTCTTTCTTTTTAGATGTTTTAGCAGTGACGTATAGGGGATCGTAAGGTTGTTATCCTAGATAGGATGTGAGGGAAATGACCTTTCAAGGTTGCTCAGATGTGGTCTAACTGCATCAAACTTGAGATTTTACTTACGTATGATCAGAGCTGTTTACGTATCATAGCACACAGTCCAGGAACATAGGTAAGGTGCATGCATATGCTGACAAATGTGTAGATTGCATCATGATATTTTGTGTGACTTTTGTTTTATACGCCTGTCACAAAATAGAAGGAAGCCTGTGATTATCTTTGTCTTAGACTGGCAAATGAATGTGTAAGAGTTGAAAAAAAGGCACACATTGTATTTGCTAGAAGCTCATAAACCACCAGAAGCTGTAAGCAAATGTGTGAGAATCAATTTCTTAATGCTCGGGAATGTTCTCAACATTTCAGTTGTAACTGCAAATAATGTGAGATTTAAAAACAAATACCAAATATGTTTCTGTTTGGAAATGTTTTAAACCTTAATCTTTATCAATAACTCTAAGTAGTCTCACTCCCCAAAAAGTTCTGACATTTTACTTCCAAAATACTATTTTTTTCCTGGCATACAACTCTTCTGTTCCATCACTCCTTTCTAGAACAAACAGTTATACCAACAATCAAACAAACAGTACCCTGACCTTTAGAGTTCATTGTGCTGCTTTGGCTCCAACCTGCAAGTTATCCAGAACTCTTGGCAGGATCGTTTCCAACATACTGCATCTTACTGCTCAGCTCTCATGTTGTTTTTAAGAAAGAGGAGCAGCAGAAGTTAAATCCATCTTTCATTGTAATTTTTTAGTCCCTAAGCGAACCCACAAGCAATTGGCTTACTTTTCTTGCTGCTCTTGGATCCCCTCTCTCTTTGTGGCATTTTGGTGGATGAACTCCAGGGTGCTCTAGTGACATTGTGCTTCTTGGCACTAAAGCCCAACGTTGGGAACAGTATGATTGCTGGTGACTCAGCAGAAAGTATAGGATTAAAGCTGGTGGACACAGGTAGATGTGATGTAGGAATCTAAAATTTTGTTCACAAATTCTTTAATTTTCTTCCTTTCAAGATCTGGAGCTTAATCTAGGTCTTTCCTCTCCCCCTGCAAGTGTGGGGTGCATGGGTGTAACTTGCTTCTGACGACCAGAGTAAGGCAGGAGTGATGGAGATGGTGTATGACTTAGAGACAAGGTCATAAAAGGTATCACAGCCCTCCCCGGCACCGCCTCCACCCTGTGTGCTCTGTGTCATGCTGGCTGATCGATGTCACCAGGATACTCAAGCAGCTCTATGGAAAGATGCTCATGTGGGGGGGAACTGTGGCCTCCTGCTAGTGGCCATAAGGACAATCTACTTTGCAGGTGGATTCTCCTTCAGAGCACTGCAGCCCTGCTGACACTTTGATGTCAAACTCATGTAAGACTGGGCCAGAGCTACCCAGCTCAGCTGCTCCCAAGTTCCTGAGCCATGACAACTGTGAGATAATAAATGTTAGCATTAGAATTAGTTATTACTATGTTGCACTTCGTGTCATTTGAAGCCACCGTGTTTTGAGAGGTAATTTGATGCACAAAAATAGGCGAGTAACACAGTGGAAATCAAGGGAATCAGGACAGGAGTTGCATCATTGTCTTTACTTGCCTGTCTCCCTGTCAGCTAAGGAGGCATCTTCACAGGGAATCTCAAATGCACACACACACACACACACACACACACACACACACACACACGGAGAATGAAGGTGTAATGGCTAGGATGTAGACTGTCCCCCAAAGCTCTACGCATATGTTGTTGTAGAACACCTATGGAACCACGTACTGTCAAGAGATGGGGCCTGACTAGATAGAGCAGAATGCTCAGGCTTGACCCGGAAGGGGTGAACTTATGGGATATGACCTGGAAGGAGATACAATAGCTCTACCTTTCCTTGCTTGATTAGCTTTTCTGCCATGTGCTTCCACCATTGCCAGGCACCCATGAACAGACTGAGACCTTTTCAAACTGTGACCCAAAATCAATCTTACCTCCCCAGGTTGTAGATGTTGGGTATCGTATCCCAGAAACAAATCAGTAAGACAGAGTGTATTCTTACCAGGGGTAATGGGATCCATTGTGCTGGGTGTTCTCCATTTGCCTCTTCAGACTTCCTGTCCATTCTTTCCATCGTCTGCGTACCCCAAAAGCCTGACCTCTACGGATTCCCTTGATTGGGCTCTGTTCTGTGGGTTCTGTTCGATTTGGCCAGCAGGCAACACCATCAGGAAACAGAGTGAAGGGGTGAAAGAAGCTTATTCCCCTGGCTCCCTCCCTGTGTCAGTGGGTGGTCAGTGGCTGTTTGCACTCCTTGAAGAGCAGACATGTTGGCCCTCCCCTGGGCATTCCTTCCAATTGCCTCTTTACACAGAGAAGTGGTACAGGCCCCCCACTATCAGTAGCCTCGCACTGCTTTACTCTGTCTTCTTGATTACTCTTAACTCTGATATCATCCCTGAAAATGGCCCTTGATCATTCTTTTTTTCCCCATTTTATTGATGTGCACAAGTGCAGAATTTAAGGTTTACAATGGAGTTGAGCATTTTGTGCACATACATTTCTTGTCAAAGTGACAAGGGCTTTCCCGCTCTCCTTTTGTCTCCCTCTACCCTCCCTTCCCTCCCTTCACCCCCACCCCATCCCCCTCTTTCACTTTGTCTTTCATTTAAAGTTCCATGAGATAGTTGTGGTCTGGGTCTCTCATATCAGAGAGACCATCCGATGTTTCACCTTCTGCTTCTGACTCACTTCACTAAGCATGTTATTCTCAAGTTTCTTCCATTTGCCTGTGAAAACCTCCACGCTGTTGGACCTTACAGATGCATAGTATTCCATTGTGTATAAGTACCAGTTTGTATATCCACTGGTCTGTTGGTGGGTATTTTGGTGACCTCCATATTCTAGCTATTGTTAGTTGTGCTGCTATGAACATGGGTATACATATATCTCTGTTGTATGTTGTTTTGGCCTCTTTTGGATATATTCCCAGGAGGTGTGTCGCCAGATCAAAGGGGATATTTATTTGATCATTCTTTTAGGTGGTTGTTTCTTGCTAAAACCATGACAGACATGTCTGTCTAGACTTCCTTTTGTGTTTCCTGCTGCGTGTGTACCTGAGTGGAAAAAAATCGCTTTAGTTTGGAGGGTTACATGTTACTCCTATTACTTCTTTCTCTTTCAGCTTCTCTTCTTTATTTCAATATTGATATTGGCAACCTCTTCTTGAGGTTGATGCTGAACCACAAAATATAAAATATATGTAAAATTATACAGGGAGATTTGCTCCCTGAAGTGGATGGAAGATAGAAATCCCATCTTATCTTTTCTTTCTCATTTCCTCCAAGACGATCCCTTTGGGCATTTCTGGGCAGCCATAGGGTTTTGTTTAACCTAGTTTGTAAACCAACACTTAGGCATGTTTGAATCCTACAGAGATTATAATTTCCACAGATGGTTCTGATATGAATTCTTCCTCTGTCCACTTTTCTTTGTTGTCTGTAACTTCAGATCCTCCCCCCATTAAAAATGGATTGACTTGAGAAGCATAAAACTTGACAGAACACTTCATAGATCACTTTACACAATAAAATAGGCACTAAAACAAATATTTTGTCAAGCATGAACATTTAAGTACATTAATAACATGGATAACAGTTATATCAGAACAGTTACAAGTAGATGAACCATATTCATAAAGAAATCAACCAGAGACTTCTCCTTTTAAACATAACCTCTTTACTTGACAGTGTATAGGTTTAGGAAGTGGGAGGTTCCATGCTCTGTGCTGGCTCCAGCTTTTTCAGGAATATAGATACCCTCTAATTCCATGCTGTCTTATATTTTGGGTGTATTCCCCACCCTCTGACCTCTCTCTCTCTTTCTTTTTTTTTTTTTTTTGGACTCTATCTGAGTAGTCACTAACTTAATTGTTCACAGTAGGTACTGAAGATCCAAACATCACATTACAGGAAGTCAGCTTAAAAAAAAAGAAAGAAAAGAAAGAAGAAAGAAAAAAGAGAAGCCAGGCATAACCCTTTGTTTAAGGATACACCACAGAGGATGAATACAGATAAGTATGCTCACCGTATACTTCACCTAGGAATTAGTGCCATATCTGAGACTCAAGAATACAATCTGCTCTTGGCTACCCACCATAAATTCAACTAAAACATCGGAGTTCTTTCCACAAGGAAAAAGAAAAGAACCACTTGTTGTCCACCACACCAGCTCCTCACACCTCTGTACGGGCAGCCATCCTCTGTCATGCTTCTGCTGCCCTAAGAAGCTGAGTCCTTCCTCTTTCTCCAGGCTACACCTTCCACATGTACACCTGAGCTCACCCACTTCATAACCATTTCAAACTGCAGCCTTGTTTTGGCATTATGTTAAATGTTCTCAGTTCTCCTTGTATTTCTGACAACAGACGTTTCCCCTGTGCGTATCATTTATCACATTTGATTTCTTTGAAGCTGATGTTATTCCATGGAGGTTTATTTACTATGTCTAATAAATAACAGAAAATTACTTTTGTGCCTACCTCTTACTCTTTTAGATTTTTTGAACTAGCTTTAATTACAAAATGTGTCTGTGTTTAATTTTTTAGATGCTCTATTAATGCTATTTTAAAGGCATATTGACTGAGAATACATTATTACTTGCAGGAAATGGTAAGCCTGTTCCATCTCATTTTGGCTGGGCTCTTCAGATCTAAAACATTACCTGTAATTTCAAACCAGGGAGGAGTCTTTGCAGACAAATTTCTACTTTAAGTATTACCTGGGGTCATAATCTTTGCCTTGTCTTAGTTTTAAAAGGTGATTAAGTCACCTTCCAGAGAACCTAGTGACATTGAAAGAATTCTTATTACTTGAATTGCCTGGGAAAAAAGGGGCGTGCTATGTATGGCATGCAGGTCTACTGGGGAAGCCCGGGTTTTGATCAAGAAGGAGAAGGAGGAGTGGTCGAGGGGAAAGCATGAAACAGAGCTTTTATGGAGGCTTCTGTAGGGAACTCAAGGCCTGGTGTAAAGTTAGCTTGAATCTACCCAGCAGGCTTTGGGCAGTAGGCACTGTCCCTAACTACAATGGTTTGAATCTGGACTGTTCCCCCCAAACCCTCATGTATTTGGATGTAGTGGGATAACTGTAGAACTGTGGGTTATTGAGAGATGGGGCTTGGCTGGAAGGGTTGGATGCTTGGGGTTTGATGTGGAAGGATTGTGTCAATTTGTTGAGATTGGGGGGCATTCAGGGCAAAGCTTTCCGGTGTACGGTGTTGACTTGTGGGCCTGGAAGCTGGGGAGGGGCACCCATCCTGCATGTGGGGGCCCCTACTGGCAGTTTGAACTGAGTAAAGGAGGAAAGAAGGAACATTATTATAGCTTCTTCCTGGGAAAGCTCTGCCCTTACTTGAGGCTCCAGACCTTAACTTGGCTTTTCCGTCTGCAGTGCTGTAAGTGCTCCAGCCTCTGCCATGTGCTTCCACTGTTGCTGGCTGCGTATGAAAGGACCGTGTGAGACCTTCAGAAACTGTGAGCTAAATAAATCTTTCCTACCTTCAGTTGTGGATGTCTGGTGTTCTGTCTCAGCAAGGAGAAAGAAGCTCTAAGACTCTAGTTTTCTGGCGACTTGAACCTTCAGTGATTAAGATGGAGAAATGTCATCTCCCAGAGCTCAAGAGTCAGACAGAAGAGATGCTTTGGCATGTGGCCCCTGGTTTGTTTAGTTTGCAAATGCCAAAAACTAGTCTTGGTCGAGCGTTTGATTATCTCTAAGTATTGGCTAGCCCTGATCTGCAGAGTTTTTAAGGTGTCCAACCATCAGAAGGCACAGAAAGTAAAAATCACCGTTCGTAAAGCTCACTATCATTTTCTTAGATCTTTCCCTAGTTATTTCTCTATTCTTTTTTTCTCTTTCTGTCAGTTTGTGTTTTCTCATAAACGTCCAACTTGTGCCCTTGCTTCTTTGTCTTTACATATTTCAGTCTGTTGTGCTTTATCTGTGCCTTAATTAGTGCCTGTGTCTGTCAGCCATAAGCTTGTAGGCTCGGGCCAAGTTAGGGTTTCGGGTTTCCTATCTATAAAGTGCACATGGGAGGCTTCATTTTTCCTCTAATCAATGACTTTTATCTGCAACCAACCCCTGCAAAGGGACCTCTTCCTAAGACAAAGAGTGGAGATTATTCTGTCAATGAAGAGTTTGCTTTGGAGAACAGAGGGGAGAGCATAGAATATCTCTGGGTTAGACTGGTAAAGAAGGAAAGGAACTTATTTCAAAACTTTCCATCATCCAGTTGTTTTTACAGGATTCTATTTCTACTTATTCAGGCTGAATATCTCTAATCCAAAAATTCAAAGATCCAAAATCTGAAATGCTCCAAAACTGGAAACTTCTCAATGGCCAATACATCGCCACAAGAGGAAAATTTCACACCTCACTTTGTGTGACAGGTAACAGTCGGAATCCCAGGTATGCTAAACTATTGAATAAGATTCCCTTCCGACTATACTTATGAAGCATACATGAAATACAAATGACTTTTGTGTCTAGACTTGGGTCTCATCCCCAAGATATCTCATTAATTATAATGTAAATATTTTGGAATTTGAAAACACCATAAAGCGGAACCACCATGGAATTTGTTTGTTAGCTCCTACACCCATTCTTGCAGGTCTTCGTAATGTTAACGCCTGCTGTTTCTGATGCAAGCCGTTTGTCTGAGAGCTGCAGATGTTTGCCAATTGTTTTGCTCACTGTCCCCTCTGTTTTGCATGTCTTTGTCTTTGCTTTTCGGTTTAATCCTCAAGATCTTATGCTTATATCTCAGTTTTTCTTCTCTGATTTTATTGGACTGCATTGAGGTCTCCTTTTGGGCACAAAACTATCCCTCGATTAATCCTACGCGTCAGCTAAGCATCAGCTTTCTAATTGTGTTCCCTCACTAATCCTGGTTTGTATGTGTGCATTAGCTTCTGGGTAGTTACATATGTGTCACCTTCCCAAAAGCGTTCCTTAACTAGTCCTGTTGTTACATATGTGTTAATTAGCTACTGTAACTGGGGCCTAAGCTTTGCCTGGTTGAGAGCCGCTCCTCGGAGTATCCTCCTGCTGGCGCATCTACATGGTCAAGTTCACATAGCTGATTTCCTGCCCTAGACCTCAGTGCGGTGCCTCCCTTCCAGCAGAGGTTTTCGGAATGCCCGGCTGCTTCACGATTCAGTCCTGGCGCCCACGTGGTACTCTAGCTCGGCAGTTCCCTCCATCCTCATGGCTGTGATCTTATCCGCAGCCTTCCTACTTCAGATCTTGGTCAGCTCTACGAACCTTGGTTTACCGTCCACTGCTGTTTCTCCGTCCCAGGGCAGCAACCTGGCAGTGCTCCGTATTCAGAAGGTGCTCAGGAGCTATTCTGAGTATCACTGAGAAAAAGAGGCCCATTTTCTATTCTCCTCCATCCTGACACCTTACCACACCTATTCTATCTCGATGGCTGGTGTTTTCGCAGCAGAGAAGGCCAGAGTGCGCCATGAATTATGGATTCCATCTGATCCTCGTAGAGACAATCTGAATATTTTCCCTGTGGGTGCTTGAGTGAACCAAATTAGCCCGTGCTTGTCAGCTTCCTCCCTCTCTTTGTGCTACAGATGAAAGTATAAGAAGTGAAAACTGGAACTCTCTTGACCTTTTCAAGTCTTCAAATAATGATTTTCTAGACAGATAAGACTAAATTGGTATTGGATCTCCGTCTGGGAGCAAGGAGGGTGTCTGCTTACAGGCTACACGCGTCCTGCTTGCTGCCTCATTTTCTCTTCTGCTCAGTGGAGGAAATTAAAACTCTGATGGTCAGATTAGGTGGCTCTAAGTCTGTGCCCCTTGCCTGCTGCTGCCAATGGGAGAATTACACTTATCTACAGGTTCAGGTGAAGAGGTCGATAATTCGAACACTTGAAGAAATAACTGCAGTAATAAGATCCTTAGACTAAATGGCTTGTGGGTTGCTTGAGAGAGAGAGAGAGAGAGAGAGAGAGAGAGAGAGAGAGAGAGAATCTTCACAACCATAACCCAAACAAAAGTGAAAAGCCAAATATCTTCACTTTGAGCTCCTCTACCTGGAGTACAGAGTGTTGTCAAAGCTCTCTCCTTCCCAAGGCTGCCTTCCTATCACAACTTCCTTCCTACTCATTCCTATGAGCTCATGTATCTGCAGTGGAGACACAGAGTACCTGGAATACCCTGCTCTTGGCTGGCATTAATGTCACTCTCATCCAGCTGCTTAATTAGGCTGCAGCTTCTGCACCAAAGCCTAGGTGAACCTAGAATAACATCAACACTCTGGGAGGCTAAGACAGGAGGATCCTAATCACTTAGTGATTTAGCAAGATCCTGTGTCAAAAATAAGAGAGATTTGGAGGTACAGCTCAGTACACAGATGCTGGGCTCAATCCCCGGTGCCAGAGGAAGAGAGAGAGAGAGAGAGAGAGAGAGAGAGAGAGAGAGAGAGAGAGAGAGGACCTAGAGGTCAAGAGCTTTTGTCGAAGGTCTACTTTTACTTCATCACTGGGGGAAGCAATGGAGGGCACTTGCTGGCTTCCTGAATAAGAGAGAAGTGGGAGGGAAGTCCCCAACAGCACACAGCCTCTTCTCAGTTGCCCAGACCAGCTAGCAATGGCCTCCTCAAACCTCTTGATCAGGGGCTGTTAGTCAATGCTTCCCATTTCTTCGGCACCTTACTGTCTTGGAAGAAGGAGCCTCTGAAGGCCAGGTAAAATATTTCAGGCATCTGACTTTCCTTAGTTTAGAGCTGGGCATCATTATGAAAGGCCCTCTCCTGTCCTGGCTTCTCCGTGTGGCTAGTGCACTAACGGGGTGGCTGATACTCCCAAAGCACATCATTGTGCACTATCAGGAATAAAACATTATAGAAAGCCGGGGCAGATTCTTACCGCCTGAGACTTAATGGAAATAAAACTTTATTTTTTCTATTCTGTGTCCGACGTTATCATTGTGCCTGACTCTCATGACAGCGATGACTTTTCTTCAAAAACTAGTGGAGTAGGACTGGTTTGTGCAGTTATACAAGTAAGAAATTAGAGTGCCACGGTGATAAAACACCGTCACTAGACAAAACATAAGAGCCTACCAAAAAATGCAAATAAGATGCTAGAGTTTCCTCTCTATTTGTTAGTCCTAGACTCTCTCATACCTGTTCTTGTCTCTGTCTTTTTGCCCCTCTCTCCTTCTGTTTATAGAAGGAAGGAGCCTTCTCAGATATTACATGATTATTTTTACCTATGACTCTTATCACTAAAAACATTGATCCTTGTTGGACAAAATTAGGCTCAGAGCAGCATTTACTACTTGTATTTAATTTCCTTACTGAAAGATGAAATTGCTATTCATGTTCAATTTATGTGCACATAAACGAAATCCTCAGTCTCAATGTTGTAAAATGATGTGATCAAATATTCAAAAATGGACCAGTTTTAGCTTGCAAAGTTTCCAGGGCTTTGATAACCTTCGATTTAGAATCAGTAAGAGATGAAGCAAAAATATTTCACAAAAATTTAATACCCCTTTATATACATCTAACCTCACAATTGAAAATATTGGTGGCATTATAAATGATACTTTAAAAACCAGACAATATAGTATGAGGTTACATTATGGAAGTTTTTTTTTTAACTGATTGGGGGGAAAATTTGTGGTTCTCTACAGTGCAGGTGAATTTCTGGAGACATGTCTGACTGTAATGACCGAGGGAGGAAACGCGTACACTGCTACCCAGCAGGTGGAGGCCAGGCGTGCTGCTTAACGTCACCACACACAGGACACCAACAGCTAAGGGCTATCTGATCCATGTGTCAGTGGTGCCGCAGTTGAGAGGCCTTGCTTTATAAAGATTATGAATCTAACTGTAAGATGAATAAAAACTGTCCCCATAACAACATTATATGAATTTGTAAATTACCACATCTCAAGTAAGGGAAGGGACGATGATGTGTTTTGAAGAATTTTGTTTGCTTTCATGTGGTTCAAAATAGCTTTAGTGCCAACATTTTGTCAGTAATTCATGTAGAGTTCCACAAAAGATGCTTCATAAAATGTAGGAGTAAGAAAAACAATATTTATAAATCAATAGATACATATTATGTACCATGACAACATTTTGCGACTTCAAATATTTCTAATTGGTTCTTATAGTCATTTGGCAGTTTTATCTATACTGCAAGTTGATACTTTGAAGTGGATCAGAAACTTTTTATGTGGAGCTCAAGGTCAAACCCAGGGCCACACATGTGCTAACCAGGCCATCTACCACTAAGCTAAAACCCTAGCTCTAGAAATAGTTTTTTTTATATTTTTTTTCATTGAGAACATGGCTGCTGCTCACTTTCAGAGCTAGCCTTTACTATCTGATTCCAGGATTCTCCATTCTGTGTGTGTCTTGGTCACTGCTGCTTCAGCTCCTCCTCAGCTCATGTTTGTTGAGCTGGTAGTTACAGTATGCTGGGCTAGGAGTCATGGAGAGAGGCTCAAGGAGGCAGATGTAGCCCTGACTTTCGTGATCGTAGAGTCTGGAACAGACCTCTGTCCAACAGGAGGACAAGTGCTGTCAGTCCTTTGTGTCCACATGTTCTATAGCTATAGATCATACCGAACTCAGGTGGAAACTATTCGGAAAAACTTGGGTCTGTGCTGAAGAGGTACAGACTTTGTTGGGTCGTTACTCCTAAACAACATAGTATGACAAGTATTAATATAGCATTTGCATTATACTAGGTTATAAGTAATATAAAGATCTTTTAAACGAAGTATGTAAGCAGAAATATGAGGTTATCATCTGCAAATACTGTATCATTTAATATAAGGGACTTGAACGCTGCATTTTGGTATTTGCATCAGTCACTTTCTTATCATGGGAAAAAATACCTGACATTTGCAACTTGAAGGAGGAGAGGCTTATCTGGGATCACAGTTTTCAGAGGATCCAGTCTGTGGTTGTTCGGCTCCATGGAAGAAACAATATGGTAGAAAAACCCAGTGGAGGAAAGCTACTTACCTCTTGGTAGCCATGAAGCAGAGAGAGGGGGAGGAGCTGGGAAGAAGAATATATTCTTCTCCATTATGTCCCCATCACCCATCTCCAACTAGGCCCTGCCTCTTAAGAGCTAAGAGCACATTTAGCTACTGAACACTCAATGGACAATTTCACTGATACGTATAGCACAATCCTGATTTAATCATCTTCCAAACACCTGAACCCTTTGAGGGACACTTTAGATCTAAGCCACGACTGTACTAGAGGTGATCCTGGAACCAATCTTCATGGATACTGAGGGATGACTCTAAATGTAAAGTAAAAGCTTTGCTTAGTGTCAGAAAGGAAAATTACATGGTGTTTTGGGAGACAGTTAAGCGAAGGCAAGGATGGTGTCTTTTCCAAGGACATCGTGTTAGTCACCATTCACTTGCAGACAGAGGGGGTTTCCTGAGGGCCCTCCTGGTTGGAAGTTGAGCTAAAAGCAAAGAGAAAATTGTGTGGTGAGATACACAGGGAGTCCCTGGATATGTGAGCAGGTGTGAGATCGACCAGGACCAATTTATATGTGCAATAAAGACAAATAAATATTTAAAATTGACTTTACCTTAACACTTGGAGCCACTGAAAATTTTTGAGTAAGGCCGTGACAGGATCAGCTCTCTTGCTCTCTCTGTTTCTCTCTGTCTCTCTCAGTGCTTGCGTGTGAAGAATGGATTGGAGTGCAAGGAGGCAAATGTGGATGTAAAGGGGACAGTGGAGGAGCTCAAGGCTCAGCAGTGTAGGCAGAGATGACAATGGCTGGGCAAGAAGGTGGAGGTGGACGTAAGGGCTGTGCTGTGGACTGTCTATGGAACCATGTGATGTTGGTGGATTGGGGTCTGGTGTGGAGGGGTGGATTGCAGTTAAGTTAGGATTAACGGTGTGTAGTGACCACACCTGGATGCAGGAGGGACTGATTACTGGGCGGAGACTTGAAAGGATACATGAGCTGCACCTGCCTTCCTGGAGGACTGGGACTCGTCTCAACTAGCCTCAGCTTGTCTTCCTGTTTGTCCGGGGAAGCTGCCTCCACCTCTCTCTCTGCCATGTACTTCCATTGTTGCCGGCCACCCCTGAATGGACTGTGACCTTCGAGACTGTGAGCTAAAATAAACCTTTCCTTTCCTAAGTTTGTGGGTGTCGGGTATTGAGTCACAGCAACGAAAAAGTAACTAAGACAGGCTGTGAAGGTCCATGAGTGACAGCTGCTGTGGGCTGAGTAGCATTTCAGGGAGTCTACCAGGTTCTGTTTCAAGAGCTCAAGAGCCTGCATATTTGGAGATGGACGGAGACTTCTGTAGGTGTCACGTTTAGGAGGAGAAACCACATTGGAGTGCATGGGAGACATGCAGAAGGAAATGCCGAGGCAGGTAACAGATTCGGGCCTGGAGCTCTAGTTTACTTCCCAACCACCAGCTGCTTATGCATTGGAAAGGTCTGTGGTGCTCTGATTCCCGAGTTAGTTGCTGGGGCAAACTGCCTGGCTTGGGAGCCCTGAAGTTGGAAATCGAGCACAGTTGAGTTAGGGATATAAAAGAAACATGCTCACACAAGCACGGGGCTCAGCAGAGGACATAATTTCTTTTGTTTAAGGGAGGCAGGACAGTT